>SNQJ01S0020053.1:0-20501 GCA_010110895.2 Picea sitchensis
GAAGAGAGAGAGAGGCGCATTCTTGGGAGAGGACTTTCTGTATTGTTTGGTTTATTCTCTTGGCATTGTATTGGCTATCTATATTAAGGAAGTTTTTGCTGGGTTTTCTTCCCCATCAGGGTTTCCCAAGATAAATGATGTGTCTCTTGTGATTATGTATTTCTCAATGATCCTATCTATGCTATGGTTATCTAATGAATTGAAAAGAAACCTAATAATAGCTTAAACCTTAACAGGGTATCAGAGCTAAGCTAAAGAGAGCATCTTTCACAAGAAGAAGAAAAACATCACCGTTGTCATACATGAAAATTAAGGCTTTTATTGAAGAAGGTTTTCAGCCTCAAAGTCATCTAGAAAAGTGTGCCCTAGCCCAAGGAACTCGTTGGCACCTTCAACGCACCTTTTCAGTGGGTAGATCTCCCGAAAAGTGAAACTTTAGTTTTCACAAAGTACCAGAAGTACTAGAAAACCAGAAGTTTCAGAGTACCAGAAGTACTAGAAAATTAGAAGCACCGGTCCAAAAATCCATTGATCAAGTTTGAAGGGGTAAAATTTGGATTTTCAGAAATCCGACTGCACCAGCTTAGTCACCTCAGCTCAATGCATCTATCCACTGGATCAGAATTTCAAAATTTGAAGTTTGAAAAATTAGGGTTTCCTCATAAAACCCTAAGTTGCAGTTGTAGTTACAATCTCAGAATCAATTGCAGTTGCAATATCAGTTGAGGTATTAGCTCTAGTACCAGTTGCAGTCACCCTTGAAGTTTTTAAGACTTGGTAATTATTACCGTTGTTGCTAGATGGTGCCACTACCTACAAACACTATTAGAGGTATGTACACACATATGTTTAAATGGTTAACCTTTAAAGGGTATTTACAGGAGAAGGGATCTCTTGCCATAGATCCAGAAGGATCTCAAGATCCAACACATTCAGAAGAATAATGCAACCTTGGTTTGATTATTCTGATATGCATCTATTTGTTATGACATTATTTTGATCAATGTTGCATGTTGAAGCTATGACCATCATACTAACCTTTGGTCAAAATCTAAGTCAAGGTATTAGATGGATTAAAGTAGAGATCATAGAGTTTATTCTCTAACCCAACCTTCTGTCAAAGATAGCATATTGTCTTAGTACAGAAGACAGGTTGAAGAAAACACTTGTCATCTTGAGTGAAGGAGACTTGGAAGAAAAGCAACACACTCATTCTTGAGGACAAGGCTCCAGGTTCCAGGTTTGAGTAATTAAGTTGATAAGATTCAAAGCTACACATGACAAGTTGATAACTACCCCTATACAAGTAAACACTATAGTTGAGATAGCAGTCTTTGAAAAGTATTATACTTGGTAGCATATGAGCATATTGAGATAAATTGTTAATGTAATCATTTGCCAGATACAACTAACATCTCCTCTAAGAGAGACTTCTTGTGTTAGTTTCAGGTTGCCATGGAGGAATGTTTGATCACAACACTATAATAGTGTTGAACTCATTTCGTATTGTATTTCTTACCTTTCATCTTTGCTTCAGACAGGTCACAGGTGATAGCTCTAAAGGAGCTACTGTGATGATTATTCGTGCTATTGTTTTATCTACTATTATCAAAAGAGTATTATTCTTGCTTGTTGTTTTGTTGACCTTGTTTCAGGTCACAGGTGATAACCCTAAGGAAGCTATAGTGAAGGTTGTTGAAGACAACATATTATATGAGACATGAAGCAGACTATGTACATGACCATATAGACTCATGTACCAAAGAAGATGAAGAAGAAGCTATCTTTTGAGATTCAGAGTATCTCATATGAAGATTAATTGTAAGGAGCAGAAGGCTCCAAAGATGACCAAACATTAGAACAAGAACTCACAATGGACGTGTTCAAAGGTTAATGAAGCCACCTTGACGGGAAGCAAAAATCATTTGAAGTTTGACTCAATCTTTCATACTTAGACTTGGTATTCAACACCAGGTATACCCTATAAGAGATGATGAAGTCCTTGTAGAATCAGAAGAAATCAAGAGTAAGACTGATCTCAGAAAGGATCGGATGAAGAGACAACTTCCAGGACTAGGAGACAGATGCCGTGAGAAGATTAG
This sequence comes from Picea sitchensis, assembly GCA_010110895.2. Taxonomy (NCBI): domain Eukaryota; kingdom Viridiplantae; phylum Streptophyta; class Pinopsida; order Pinales; family Pinaceae; genus Picea; species Picea sitchensis. Next base: position 2,103 of record SNQJ01S0020053.1, read on the forward strand.
ATCGTAGCTTCAGAAATTTCTAGGAGATATGAAATCTCCTGGGAAGATTCCCTTGTTTCGGTAACAAAGAAGGAAACCAGTCAGAAAGACTAGGATATGGATTCTTCTGTGAGACTAGAAGAGAAGTCAGTATTGACTTCCAAGATTAATCTATACAGATCAAGCATGTTGTAGATGTACAAAGCCTGATCTGTGTCCAGAGGTTTCTCCCAACAAAAAGGGAGAAGACTATGACGAGACACTTATTGAAGAAATAGTTCCAGTATTTATGAAGACATCCAGAACAACCATAATTCATATATAGTATGAGATGCAAGGGGAGCAATCCCCATATTTAAAATTGAGTGGCAGTTGGTGCAGTACATTAGTTGGGTCATGAAAACATGACTATGATAAAATATAGCGTTACCTCCATGAAAGAAGAAGAGCTATCTTCAGTATCAGTTATTGAGCCACTCTCAATTTTAGATGAATTTGTTGCCATGATGAAGTAGAGGAATTACTCTCAGATTTAAGCAATCACAGTGAGAATGGAACAACCATTCTCAACTTTAGAGCAGGTGTAGGTGCAGAGTCCCAATTCCAGAAGGAATAGTTGCAGAAAGAGAAGAGGACATACTCTCAATCAGTGAGACAGATAGTGCTTTGCAGAAAGCACATAGGGCTAGCACATGATTGTGCATATTGAGTTTCAATTGAGCAAGTGTACCAGATTGGTACAATGTAATGAGAAACTTTGATTTGAGGATTGAATATAGAAAGACTCATGTCTGTCAGTTGGAGGAAGATCTGTACGTGTTGAAGCAAGTTCCTAGAGCTTGATATGGCAAAGTTGACAGTTTCCTAAAGAGCTTGGGCTTTACCAAAAGTAAAGTTGATTCTAACATTTATCTCAAGGTTATGAATGATGAGCTAGTGATGGTACTACTATATGTAGATGATGTATCCTTGACAAGATCACGGATTGCAGAAGAAGCTCGCCATAGAGTTTGATGGACGACCTAATGTGCATTATCTCTTAGGTCTTGAAGTTTGGCAAAGCACAGAGAAGATCTTCCTTAACCAAGAGAAGTATGTTGTTAAAATTGAAAAAGGTTGACATGTTGAAATGCAAATCCATGTACACACCCATGGAAATGAAGTTGAAGCTCCTGGTAGATTCCTCGTCAGAATTAGTTGATGCTACTTTGTACAGACAAATTATTCGTTTAGTGATGTATCAGACGAATACCAGGCTAGATATATGTTTTGCCTTGAGTCAGTATTTGGTAGAACCCAAACGTGTTCACATTGTTGCTACAAAACATATGATGAGATACCTTAAGGGTACGTTGAATTTTTATCTCTATTATACTAGAGATCATGACTTCAGACTGAGTGGTTACACTGATTTAGATTGAGATGGAAGTGTTTCTGATAGAAAGAGCACTTCAGGATGTTGTTTCAGTATGAGGTCAGCCATGATCTCATGGCAGAGTAGGAAGCAATTCAACATTGCTCCAAGCATGACAGAAGCGGAATACATTGTTGCATGTTCCGCCAGTTGTGAAGCCATATGGCTTCAGATGTTGTTGATCGATCTATTTGATCTGGAGATGGAAGCCACCGTGATTTTATGTGATAACCAAGTTGTATAAAAATGGTGGAGAACCATGTGTTCCATGATGAGTCGAAGCACATAGAGATCTGATATCATGTCACCCATGATATGATGCAGAGAGGAGCTATAAAACTCCAATATGTTGAAATAGATGAACAGGTTGCAGATGTGTTAACCAATCCTCTATCTCTTGTAAAGTTTGAGCACTTTCGAGACAAGCTTGGTATAGTCCGAAAGGACCTCCCTCGAAAGGGGGAGTAGTGTTGATGATAATATGGTATCCTGATCAATAGTGGTAGCTCCATTAGGATTTTATATCCTAGGGAATCCTTTTGATTTCTGGGTAGGTCCTTTGGATCTATCAGAGTACACCACAAAATGTTGTTGATGCCAGCCTGGTGCTGAATATTTCCAGCTTCGTGTTGTGTTGATGTGCTAGCCTAGTGCTGTGATGCCAGCCTCGTGATGTGATGATGTGCCAGCCTCATGCTGTGATGATGTTTCTAGCTTCACACTGTGATGCCAACTTCGTGCTGATGATGTGTTTCCAGCTTCGTGTTGATGATATTGTGTAGCCAACTTTGTGCTGTGATGCCAACCTCGACCTAGTGCTGATATTGATGATGCTCCAGCCTTCGTGTTGTGATGTTGTTGTTGTTGATGATGCTCCATCCTTTGTGCAGTGATATTGTTGTTGTTGATGTTGTATCAGCCTCGTGATGTTATTGATGATGATGATGTATTAGTGTTATACTAATTCATGTTGATGCATATGATGATGATGATGCCACTTCAGCTTCTTGCTGAAGATGATGATGATGATGATGATGATGTTATTTCATCTTTCATGCTGAAGATGATGATGTTACTTTAGCCTCATGCTAAAAATACTGATGATATTACTTTAGCCTCATGCTAAAGAAGATAATGATATTACTTTAGCCTCTTGCTAAAGAAGATGATGATGTTACCTTAGCCTCATGTTGATGAGGATGATGATGCTACTCCAACCCCATGCTATGAACGAAAATGATGAGAAAAACTTTCTGTTAGCGTCAGAAGTCACTACTGGATTGCTTGTAGAAGCAGAGCCCAACACCCATCAGTTTTATGTCATGAAAGTTTTAATGGGTGATCAAATGGATAGAGACTCAGGAAGATATCACTCTAACTCAGGGACTAGGTCTGGTATGTAAGAAACAAAGGAGGTCTTGATCTAAATTCAGTTAGTGAGTTGATTAAAAGATGAGCAAGTGGAATACTTGGTCAGAGGAGTGAGAAAACTACCTCAGGCAACAGGCCTTTCAACAGTTTGCAGAAGAAAAGCTCTGAATGCAAGATCCTCTTGGTTAAGCGCTTCGAGGAATTGAAGGGGGGACTTGACTGGATCCTCCAATTCCAAGTCGTTCAGTGCTAAGAAAATCACAGGGACCGATTAGAAACAATGAAACTGTTATAGTGATCCAATCTACATCATCCTATAACAGTTACAACTCGACTGGATCCTCCAATTTCGAGCTGCTCTAACATATTGTAAACAAAGATGTAAAAGAAACTGACATTCATAAGGAAAGAAGTCTCAAGAGTCCATGCATAACCAGAATAACCAGTGCTTCATTAAATTTTTACAACCGGGAGCCTTGCTCAACCCTCGATGATTACAAAATACAAAGACTGAGTCTATATACTCAGAAAAATTCACCTAACAGAGGCGTGCTCAGTCATCCAAGGCGTGGTGTCCCTTCAGTCAAACTCGGACGGATATTCTTCGTCAGACTCCACCTTAACTGCACATGGCTCCTGCAAGGGGAGTAGCTGAGCCATTAAGTGCCGAGTTAGCATGTGCAGACCTCTCCGGCTAGTCAAGGACTCGGCATGGCATCTTTGGAAAAAATTGGTACACAGGACCTTCTCGGGCAGACAACTTGCCAGATCCTCCATACTTTACACTTAATGAGTGAGGAGAGGTTTCAACCACCCCCTCTCACCTTCATTTACTCCAATCGAGAACCAGGATGGAGATTGAATCAGATGGCACCTAGAGATCGTGATGGTCCCTTCTGTGACTAAACACGACACCTTTGGCCCCTCTTGATCAGCTCTTTTATTTCCGAAGTGACCACAGGCTGTGAACCTGCATTTATTCTCAAAGGCGCTTTCGACGTTCATGAATAGGGAGGAGTTGATCCTTTCTTATCATAGTTGTGATGAGAAAAACACCGAGATGGCTTAATTGAGCGCCACACATCCCTCTCAGATCTGACGGTCTTGAACTCACTTGGCGATACTGTGGGCCTGGGTCCTGGACACTCTTGACACTTCACTTCTCGAAGATATGAAGGAGTTTCTCCTTGTGCTTCAAAGTTGCGATGGACGAAAAGGCGAGGAACCTAATTGCGCACCAGGTGTCCCCTTTGGATGAACGACTGAGACTGCTCTGGGATACTGCAGGCCTGACTTTGTGCGCTTTTGGCTCTTCGGGGTTCGGGGTTTTGAGATGTAGCATGACATGGAACCCTCCCCCTTCGAACTCTCGAATGATAAAATGACGATGTGACTTGATCTCGCGCCACGCGTCCTTTGGATGGACGACTGCTATCCATTGCGCTAATCTCGACGCAACTCCGCTAACCGCGATTTGCCGCCAATCGTCGATCTACTCCTATGGATGAATCCAGACCGTCGACAATATAATTTCACCTGCTTAGTTGCTTGGAAGCTTGAAACGAGATTTTTCCGTGCTGTGCTTGGGCGCTTCTTGTGCAACTTGCAGATCTGAATACTCTTGTGCCTAGGACAAGAATTGTTACTAACATTAGGCTCCATGGGGGATACAGTCATCCCTGTGATGCTCTAAGGACTCGTTTTACAGTTCCAGTGCCTTTCTATTGGGCTATGGAGTCAAGCTTGAAGCGCCATTATGAAAATACAGGTCGAAAAGTAACAGTAAAAGAAAAACAAAATAAACATACATGCTCAAAAGAGCTTATTTATGTACAACCTAATACTAATATACTTTGTACATGGGGCTAGGTGAAAGCAAATTTCCACCATTGCCAATCAAGTAACTTCCTGAATGGAAGCTCCTTCCTTCTATCGATGATTACAAATAGGTGGTGTAAACATGAAAACATAATGGTTATGCCCTTCAACTCCTCCTTACAGGATGAAGTTGAGATGAAATAGGGCGGATCCAATTTGTGAAGGAAATGAAACTCCATGTATTCCTTCACAGGCTCATAGGACCAGTGGAAAACTCCAGAAAATTGGCGACAAGCAGCCTCCTCTGCTACACAATTGTGGATGTGTGGCTGAATATCTATGGTAAGCATAGGTGGGTGGACAAATGACGTAGATTGAAAGATCTCAAGCAGTGGCTGCTCACTGACTAGCTCTGGACATAAGGCAAATAGCTCCTCTGGTTCTTCTTCTTGGATCTCCCCGAGGTCAGATTCGTATTCATCATAAATAGGTACTGCGGGTAAATTATGCTCTTCAAATTGTTGCTCAGTGACCTCTGTGCAGGCTATAAACTGCACCCTTTTCTAGTCCTCCTCCTTCTCTCCATAACTCTCCCAAGGATCAGATCTGTAATCATCGTAAATAGGATCCATGGGGTTCTCTTTAATCCTAGGTAAAAATATATCATGGAAAACCCCTTTAAGGAAAAGAGAAGAATCCTCTTCCAGAACCATCTCTTCTTTAAAAATGGAAAGGTCTTCATCATCATAAGCAGGACTGCTAGGAGCATCTGCTTCAACCCTATATCCAGGTGAACCATCAACTATAGAGCACATCTTCTCTATAAACTCGTAATTTTCACAAGAGGCATGTTGATCTTTATGAGCATCTAAAAGAACAGATACATCTGAAATGATGTCAGATGCTTCTATTCTAGGGCTAACAAAATTAATATCATTCAAGCCCTCTATATTTTCATAGCAAATGCTTTCCTCCACAGTAAAAGCTTCATCATAAACATGTTCTTCAGGACCAGCAGAGGATTCATGAAGTGAAGAAAACTCTTCACAACAGTTTTCATACAAACACTCAAATGGAAAGTAATCTTTACAAAATGAATGGAAAGCTATATGAAAACCTTTCAAAGAGTGGATGCTTGCAGTGGGAAGAGATCGACACCAATCAAGAGCAACTCCCTTTAATGAATACCTAAACAGCTTAATCCAGACATCTTCATGTGAATAATTCCCCAACAATTTTAATCCGTACATCTTCATGTGTGATATTAAGTCAATCAATAACTCCATGAAATTCCAGTAAATGCTCAGTTGGTTCCTCCCAACTCTTTGCGTGAAATTTAGTGAGGAAATTTTCCCATATGTCTCTATCAGAAGTGCATTAGGAAAACCAACTATCCGGGAAAGGCTTAAGGTCACAGAAAGCAAACCTTTGAGATAAGATTTTCTCCATATCGAACCAGTGGAGTCGCTGATTGATCCTTGAATCATGGAGTTTCTAGGTGAAAGATTTACAGCTTTGAATGTGCCTGGTCCTTGTTCACCATCAAAGGCCAGATCTTAACGTTGTTGTTACCTTAGGAAGCTTCTTAGGCTGAGAAAGCAATTGCTGAAACCTTCTCGAGAAAACTCCTTTGGGTCAGCTTTCAGGCGTGCTAAAGTAGCCACAACTGACACAGTGATGTTGAAACCTTGGATTTGCCACAGTGGAGTCGCCAGGTGTACAGTAGCAATCTTTAGGGACTCTGATGCCTGATGCACCTTCAAAATCAAAGGCTCAATGTCGTTCAATCCCAGAGAAAAAATATTCAACTTCATCCCCGACAATGGTGCCAGAAATGTTAGCGTTAGAAGTCACTCATGTATTGCTTGCAGGAGCAGAGCCCAACGTCCATCAATTTTATGTCACAAAAGTTTTAATGGGTGATCAAATGGGTAGAGACTCAGGAAGATATCTCTCTAACTCAGGGACTAGGTCTGGTATGTAAGGAACAAAGGAGGTCTTGATCTAACTTCAGTCAGTGAGTTGATTAAAAGATGAGCAGCTGGAAGACTTGGTGAGAGGAGTGAGCAAACTACCTCAGGCAATAGGCCTTTCAGCAGTTTGCAGAAGAAAAACTCTAAATGCAAGATCCTCTTCGTTCAAGGCTTCGAGGAACTGAAGGGGGGACTTGACTGGATCCTCCAATTCCAAGTTGTTCAGCACTAAGAAAATCACAGGGACCGATTAGAAACAATGCAACTGTTACAGTGATCCAACCTACATCATCCTATAACAGTTACAACTCGACTGGATCCTCCAATTTCGAGCTGCTCTAAAATAGTGTAAACAAAGACATGAAAGAAAATGACATTCATAAGGAAAGAAGTCTCAAGAGTCCATGCATAACCAAAATAACCAGTGATTCATTAAAGTTTTACAACCAGGAGCCTTGCTCAACCCTCGACGATTACAAAATACAAAGATTGAGTCTATATACTCAGAAAAATTCGCCTAACAGAGGCGTGCTCAGTCATCCAAGGCGTGGTGTCCCTTCAGTGAAAATCGGATGGATATTCTTAGTCAGACTCCACCTTAACTGCGCATGGCTCCTACAAGGGGAGTAGCTGAGCCATTAAGTGCCGAGTTAGTGTGTGCAGACCTCTCCGGCTAGTCGAGGACTCGGCATGGCGTCTTTGAAAAAAATTGGTACACAGGACCTTCTCGAGCAGACAACTTTCCAGATCCTCCATACTTTACACTTAATGAGTGAGGAGAGGTTTCAACCACCCCCTCTCACCTTCATTTACTCCAATCAAGAACCAGGATGGAGATTGAATCAGATGGCACCTGGAGATCGTGATGATCCCTTCTGTGACTAAACCCGACACCTTTGGCCCTTCTTGCACAACTCTTTTATTTCCCAAGTGACCACAGGCTGTGACCCTGTGTTTATTCTCAAAGGTGCTTTTGGCGTTCGTGAATAGGAAGGAGTTGATCCTTTCTTATCACAGTCGCGATGAGCGAAACGCTGAGATGGCTTAATTGGGCGCCACACATCCCTCTCAGATCTGACGGTCCTGAACTCACTTGGTGATACTGTGGGCCCCGGTCCTAGACGCTCTTGGCACTTCACTTCTCAGGGATATGAAGGAGTTGCTCCTTGTGCTTCGAAGTCGTGACGGGCGAAAAGGGGAGGAACCTAATCGCACACTAGGTGTCCCCTTTGGATGAATGATTGAGACTGCTCCGAGATACTGCGGGCCCGACTTTGTGCACTTTCGGCGCTTCGGGGTTCGGTGTTTCGAGATGTAGCATGACATGGAACCCTCCCCCTTCGAACTCCCAAATGCCGAAATACCGACGTGACTTGATCTCGCGCCACGCGTCCTTTGGATGGACGGCTGATATCCATTGCGCTAATCTCGGCACAACTCCGCTAACCGCGATTTCCCGCCAACCATTGATCTACTCCTATGGATGAATCTGGACCGTCGACAATATAATTTGGCCCAATTACTTGCTTGGAAGCTTGGAATGAGATTTTCCGTGCTGCGCTTGGGCGCTTCTCGTGCAACTTGCAGACTTGAATACTCTTGTACCCAGGACAAGAATTGTTACTAACATTAGGCTCCATGGGGGATAGAGTTGTCCCTGTGATGCTCTAAGGACTCTTTTTGCAGTTCCAGTGCCTTGCTGTTGGGCTATGGAGTCAAGCTCGAAGCGCCCTTATGAAAATACAGGCCAAAAAGTAACAGTAAAAGAAAAACAAAATAAACATACATGCTCAAAAGAGCTTATTTATGTATAGCTTAATACTAATATACTTTGTACATGGGGCTAGGTGAAATAAAATTTCCACCATAGCCAATCAAGTAACTTCCTGAATGGAAGCTCCTTCCTTCTATCGATGATTACAAATAGGTGGTGTAACCATGACAGCAGAACAGTTACGCCCTTCAACTCCTCCTTACAGAATGAAGTTGAGATGAAATAGGGCGGCTCCAATTTGTGAAGGAAATGAAACTCCATGTATTCCGTCACAGGCTCATAGGACCAGTGTCAAACTCCAGAAAATTGGTGATAGGAAGCCTCCTCTGCTACACAGTTGTGGATGTGTGGATGAATATCTATGGTAAGCATAGGTGGGTGGAAAACTGACATAGATTGAAAGATCTCAGGCAGTGGCTGCTCAATGACGAGCTCTGGACATAAGGCAAATAGCTTCTCTAGTTCTTCTGGTTCTTCTTCTTGGCTCTGCCCCGGGTCAGATTCATATTCATCATAAATAGGAACCGCGGGTAAATTATGCTCTTCAAACTGCTGCTCGGTGACATCTGTGAAAGCTATAAACCGCACCCTTTTCTGGTCCTCCTCCTGCTCTCCATAACTCTCCCAGGGATCAGATCTGTAATCATCGTAAATAGGATCCATGGGGTTCTCTTTAATCCTAGGTAAAAATATATCATAAAAAAGCCCTTGAAGGAAAAGAGAAGAATCCTCTTCCACAACCATCTCTTCTTTAAAAACGGAAAGGTCTTCATCATCATAAGCAGGACTGCTAGGAGCATCTGCTTCAACCCTATATCTAGGTGAGCCATCTACTATAGAGCACATCTGCTCTATAAACTCATAATTTTCACAAGAGGCATGTTGATCTTTATGAGCATCTAAAAGAACAGATGCATCTGAAATGATGTTAGATGCTTCTATTCTAGGGCTAACAAAATTAATATCATTCAACCCCTCTATATTTTCATAGAAAAAGCTTTCCTCCACAGTAAAAGCTTCATCATAAACATGGTCTTCAGGACCAGCAGAGGATTCATGAAGTGAAGAAAACTCCTCACAACAGTTTTTATACAAACACTCAGATGGAAAGTAATCTTTACAAAATGAATGGAAATCTATATGAAAACCTTTCAAAGAGTGGATGCTTGCAGTGGGAAGAGATCGACATCAATCAAGAGCAGCTCCCTTTAATGAATACCTAAACAACTTAATCCAAACATATTCATGCGTGATATTAAGTCGATCAATAACTCCATGAAAGTCCAGTAAATGCTCAGTTGGTTCCTCCGAACTCTTTGTGTGCAATTCAGGGAGGAAATTTTCCCATATGTCTCTATTAGGAAGTGCATTAGGAAAACCAATTATCTGGGAAAAGTCACAAAAAGCAAACCTTTGAGCTAAGATTTTCTCCATATTGAACCAGTGGAGTCGCTGATTGATCCTTGAATCATGGAGTCACCAGGTGAAAGATTTACAGCTTTGAATGTGCCTAGTCCTTGTTCACCATCAAAGGCCAAATCTTAACATTGTCGTTACCCTAGGAAGCTTCTCAGGCTGAGAAAGCAGCTGCTGAAACCTTCTCGAGAAAGCTCCTTTGGGTCAGCTTTCAGGCGTGCTAAAGTAGCCACAACTGACACAGTGATGTGGAAACCTTAAAGTCACCACAGTGGAGTCGCCAGGTGCACAGTAGCAATCTTTAAGGGCTCTGATGCCTGATGCACCTTCAGAATCAGAGGCTCAATGTCGTTCAATCCCAGGGAAAAAATCTTCAACTTCGTCCCCGGCAACGACGTCATAAATGTTAGCGTCAGAAGTCACTCCTGGATTGTTTGCAGGAGCAGATCCCAACGCCCATTAGTTTTATGTCACAAAAGTTTTAATGGGTAATCAAATGGGTAGAGACTCAGGAAGATATCGCTCTAACTTAGGGACTAGGTCTGGTATGTAAAGAACAAAGGAGGTCTTGATCTAACTTCAGTCAGTGAGTTTATTAAAAGATGAGCAGGTGGAAGACTTGGTGAGAGGAGTGAACAAACTACCTCAGGCAATAGGCCTTTCAGCAGTTTGCAGAAGAAAAACTCTGAATGCAAGATCCTCTTGGTTCAGGGCTTTGAGGAACTAAAGGGGGGACTTGACTGGATCCTCCAATTCCAAGTCGTTCAGTGTTAAGAAAATCACAGGGACCGATTAGAAACAATGCAACTATTACAGTGATCCAACCTACATCATCCTATAACAGTTACAACTCGACTGGATCCTCCAATTCCGAGCTGCTCTAACACAGTGTAAACAAAGACGTGAAAGAAATTGATATTCATAAGGCAAGAAGTCTCAAGAGTCCATGCATAACCAGAATAACCAGTGCTTCATTAAATTTTTAAAACCGGGAGCCTTGCTCAACCCTCGATGATTACAAAATACAAAGACTTAGTCTATATACTCAGAAAAATTCGCCTAACAGAGGTGTGCTCAGTCATCCAAGGCATGGTGTCCCTTCTGTCAAAATCGGACGGATATTCTTCATCAGACTCCACCTTAACTGCGCATGGCTCCTGCAAGGGGAGTAGTTGAGCCATTAAGTGTGGAGTTACCATGTGCAGACATCTCCGGCTAGTCGAGGACTCGGGATGGCGTCTTTGGAAAAAATCGGTACGCGGGACCTTCTCAGGAAAACAACTTGCCAGATAGTCCATACTTTACACCTAATGAGTGAGGAGAGGTTTCAACCACCCCCTCTCACCTTCATTTACTCCAATCGAGAACCAAGATGGAGATTGAATCAGATGGCACCTAGAGATCGTGATGATCCCTTCTGTGACTAAACCCAACGCCTTTAGCCCCTCTTGCGCAACTCTTTTATTTCCCAAGTGACCACGGGCTGTGACCCTGCGTTTATTCTCAAAGGCGCTTTCGACGTTCGTGAATAGGAAGGATTTGATCCTTGCTTATCACAGTCGCAATGAGTGAAATGCCGAGATGGCTTAATTGGGCGCCACACATCCCTCTCAGATCTGACGATCCTGAACTCACTTGGCGATACTGTGGGCCCGGGTCCTGGATGCTCTTGGCACTTCGCTTCTTGGGGATATGAAGGAGTTGCTCCTTGTGCTTCGAACTCGCGACGGGTGAAAAGGCGAGGAACCTAATCGCGCACCAGGTGTCCCCTTTGGATGAACGGCTGAGACTGCTCCAGGATACTATGGGCCCGACTTTGTGCGCTTTCGACACTTCGGGGTTCGGGGTTTCAAGATGTACCATGACATGGAACCCTCCCCCTTCGAACTCCCGAATGCCGAAATGCCGACGTGACTTGATCTCGCGCCACACGTCCTTTGGATGGACGGCTGCTATCCATTGCACTAATCTCGGCTCAACTCCGCTAACCGCAATTTCCCACCAACCGTCGATCTACTCCTATGGATGAATCCAGACCATCGACAATATAATTTCTCTCGCTTACTTGCTTGGAAGCCTAAAACGAGATTTTTCCATGCTACACTTGGGCGCTTCTCGTGCAACTTGCAAACCTAAATACTCTTGTGCCCAAGACAAGAATTGTTACTAACACTTTCGATGATTTATAGATATGTCAATCAGTGTTCCAAGATGTTGTTGATGATGTTGTCCTCTCTCTCTCGCCTGATGCTATTGTAGAATACCCTTCTTGTTAAGGGGGAGTGTTGAAATATTATAACTGCAAAGAGTATTCTATTTAATTATTGATGTATTATTCATTAGATCAATTCCCTTTTGTGGATTGATCATGTCGGGCATTGTAAATGAACAAATCCCCTTTTGTGGATTGGTCAAACCCTAATTGTAATATGAATAATGAGAAGTCGGCCCCCATAATTAATTAAAGTGGTTATAACCACCCAGAATGAGAAGTCAACCCTGCTAGTGAAAGGACATGTCCTTTCAGCTCCTGCTAGATTGTATAAATAAAGGAGGCTAGCACCTCATTTGTTCACTCACTCATTTGTTCATCAGAGCGCAAGTTTGGAGCTGCAGTTGGAGAAGAAGGAAGAGAGAGAGAGGCACATTCTTGGGAGAGGACTTTATGTATTGTTTGGTTTATTCTCTTGGCATTGTATTGGCTATCTATATTAAGGAAGTTTTTGCTGGGTTTTCTTCCCCATGAGGGTTTCCTAGGATAAATGATGTGTCTCTTGTGATTGTGTATTTCTCAGTGATCCTATCTATGCTATGGTTATTTGGTGAATTGAAAAGAAACCTAATAATAGTTTAAACCTTAACACCCTTTACATATCTGAATTCAGGTCCTTGTGTGTGTGTGTATAACCCCAGTGTGTGTCTATCCGGATGAGGTTTATCAACAACTTAGAGCAATTATTATGAAGATGACCTAGGTTCAAATCCTAGTGAGCTAGCTCTTCCTTATGTGGGTCTGTCGATTGTGGTAGGGCCGCCTTTGTTAGAGCCCATGCCCTCTTAGATATAACTGGAGTTTATGAAGAGATAAGAAAATGAAAGGACAAGAATGCCACTCTTAAAGTAAATATGTATGATGGCCCTAACTCAGAGACAACAAACAGTGTTGCCTCAGGCACCAAGTGTCGCAGATATGAGAAAAGCTTCTCCAGATATGAAACACTTGATGTCACCAGTGTCTCTCTCGTCTCTCTTGGGTGGTCGTCCTCTTGGTCCTTCTCCACTTGCACCTTTGCTCGTATTATGGTCGGCTCTGACTGCACCGTATGTTTGGGGGTTCTCTTTTCTATTCATATAGTCTACGGCGTTGGCTAAACGTTCTACATTTTGGGTTTTTTGGTCGGAATTCGACGATGTAAATTTGGACAAAATCACTACTTTTTGTTGTTTAAATTGCATTTCTGAATGCATAAATGGATTCAACATGTTGAAAAACCCCCGGGGCATTTGGATTATACAAACTTAGCCACTCAAATATGCAGATACAACCATTCATCACCGGATTTCAGACAAAATCAAATGGAAAGAGTTACCGGAAAACAACCAAAAGATAGAAGGTTTAGACTATTGCATAGTCTACAAACTACGAACTACAAATTACATGCATTGAAACAGGCGAAATAGAAGTTGACCACAACTTCCTATGGTAAAGTGTGCAAGTTCTTACCTTGTCTTAAAATAATTTGCGGGTTTCTTTTGGGAAGCCTCACCCGTTTCTTTGGATATCCCTTTAGGTGGCATAGAAGGAGGTCTCCTCTTGTACATAGTCTATGGAAATCCTTCTCTTTTTATGTTTATCGGAAGTAGGCTTTGATCTATTACTGATGGAATTGTTATAAGTAGTTATATCTCTATCTAATTAATTTAACAATGTCCTTTCACTAGTTTTTTTTTTAGTCTTGCACTATGGAACCTCTTCCTTGAAGGGCTTTTACCAGTGTTACTTGAAATCTGTCCTTATGAAATTGTTTCTAAATCAATCAAACTCTGAAGTAAGGTAGTATTTAGTTCATTCGGTTCTTCTTGAGGTCTTCTTATATTTTCATTATTTACCCTACAGCTCCAAAGTTTCACTTTCAAACTTCTCATGGTTTTTTCCATGTTTGGGGGAGTCTTAACATATCTTCCTTCATTAGACTCTGCTTCTTGACAGTGTTGTAAATCTTCCATAGTAGTACTTACTAATATCGATTGCCTGTAATGTCTTAACACTATTCACTATAGCCCTCTATCTCTCTCTCTATGCTGGAACAAAGCAAAATAATCTATTAGTTTTGTTTTAATTAACATAACATCAAAACTATCATCAATCCCTCTTCGCTGAGCCCATATAGACCTAGTGCTATAACCTTGGCCTTCGTTCCTAACCCATGTAGGTCTAGTGTTTGAACCTAGCTCCAATACTACTTTGTCACTAACCCAAATCCTAATCACTGTCAGGATGGTGGGGTGCTTCAAATTTTCTTTTATCCAATTTAAATTAGTGCTCTAATACCACTCTGTCATGAATTCGACCCCATAATTGTTTTAGGGATGGTGGGGTGCTTGAAAGTTTATTTTATCCAATTTCAATTAGTGCTCTAATACCACTCTGTCACACACCCAGTTTCCTCCACACCTTATTGAGGATACAGGGTACTTGAAAATTTAAATTCATGCTCTAAATGCCAACTTAGCATGTCCCTAGATTTAAAATCCAAATTAAGGAGCCCATTACTTTGTTTTTTTATAGTACTTGCGGAAACCACCTCGACCATAAAGTCTTTAAATGTTGGGTATCAAGTTTATTGGTGCCACATGTCATCTCCATGTTAGACATGGAATAAAACTACACATCCCTCTCATGCGAGATTGTAGATTGATTGATTTTAATGACGTCCACAAGGATGAACGACATAAATGACCAAGATAATAACAACCCTAACTCATCTTCACACTATTTTCGATGTCGGATCTTTTGCTGTGAATCTTGACTAGAAGACTAGCAATCTGGTTGATCTTATCCTCATCAAATAAATGGTGCATGTGGTCGACCTTTAAGTTGTTTCACACTGACTATGGATATCCTTGTAGGCTGCACATTCTGTGACAAAGTGTCACTCTGTCTCCACCACACCTTTGTTGCAGAATATGCAAGTTCTCTCCTCCCAAACTTCCTTGGATACCCTCCTCCTACCGATCTCACATCTAAGGTGATGTGAACCCGTCCTTAATTATGCAACTAACAACCTTGTTTTTCCTTTAATAACTGGCCCTAAATATGTTTTTCACTATGATCACAATTTGAATTAAACTCCTTGGTGTAGTATGTTTTTTTACACCCATTGTGATTGGTTCACATGACAGTCCTAATTTTTTCAATCACAAAAAATGAGTTATAGGGTGTCAAAGGGTCCATCCCAAAACGCAAGTACCTTGAAATTTCATTTAGGGCAAATAAATTTTAAGGCACCGATGAGAGAATTCATTTCAAGCACCGATAACGAGAAAAAGCAAAGGGTGCCAATGAAAAAATAATAATTTAAAGCACCCATGAAAAATAACTTTTTATCAATCACCGATAATTTGAGTGAATCACCAAAGGGGAAGTATATTGCAATCGTCAACGATGAGAAAAGATTAGGGCACCGATGCAAAATCTTTCCAAGCGTTGATCCAAGGATAATTCCAGGCTCCAGGCACCAATGGGAGAGATAAACCCAAGCGTGGAGGGAAAATGGCCATGCAAGCGCCAGTCCAAGAGGAAATCGACATTGTCGATACCAGAGAAAATCAAGGGCGTAGATGATGCAGGCATGCCCATTTGCTGACGGGGAAAATTCATCGACCATCGATGGAGGGATTTTCCTGCCATTTGCTGATGGAGAAAATATATTACCAACCATCGATGGAAAGGTGAGTCAAGGCACCGAATTGAAGGTGAATGTCACATCACCGATGGGGAAATTCTCTTCCAATCGTTGAGGATAAATCTCAGCTCAATCGTTGAGGAGACGAGGGTCTGAAGACGTAGATTGAAGATTAGTTTAAGGTACCTATGCAAGGTAAATCAAATGCCGATGGAAATAATTGTGTCGTAGTCACATTTTTTTTGCGTTATATTATGTATTTAATTTTACTCGAAATTTGAGAAATTGTTGGATATGTAGATTCAAACAAAAAAATGCTAAAACTTAAAATGTTTAGACAACGTTAATAATTGTTACCAATCACTGATGAGATGATGTATTGATTTTCAAAATGATCTTGGATGTTGATGGAAGGTTCAGCTCTTGGACTCTAATCAAAAGACTCACTGAATTTTATAGCAGAATTTAAGAATTGTTTCCCTCATGGAGAGCATAAAGAGATTTCTAGGCAATATGGACTTAATCTAGCTCTCCAAGGAGGAAGTATAGCGATTTCAAAGGCAATCTACAACCAAGATCCCTAACCTACCCAAGCATGAATTCATATTTCATATGGGATAGTGGACTAGAACAACCACATTATAAAAGTGATTGATATAGGCCGATAGGCCATATCAATCACTTTTCTAAAAAATAGGCAGGATTAGGGTTAGGGTTTCAGATTAGAGTTAAGGTCATTAGGGTTTCAGATTAATCATTAATTAATATATTCTAGAGTTTCAGGGCCTAAGGCATAGTATAACCTCATAAATGCAAGTTTCAATTTCCTTCATTGAAGATGAATGACAGACGAGTTACAAGTGCGCAAATTCGAAATTATCTAGACTTAAATCCGAAGTAGCTCTCTCCAGTGTTTCCTCTGCATTGTCTATGGCAGGTTAATCTTGCGGAGGTTTTCGATGATATGTTTATAAAGCTCACTAACCACAACCCACCTCTGTATGTCATCCTTCGGGAAAGTATACATTAATTATACCTAAAGTTTAAAGGCATATATACTGTAGATAAAAAAATTCACAAAATTTGAAAGGAGATCATACATTAATCGTGAAAGGGTAGTTCTAGACCACATATATAATCTTATAGACAATAAAGATCCTAGCAAAGATATATATGCAGGGATGATCATTTGATAATGTTGGAATTGCAAACGCGGAAAACACAATTCACAATGATAATTAACAATCACACGGATAAGAAATTAATTATCCCTGAAGTTTAAAGGCATATATACTGTAGATAAAAAAATTCACAAAATTTGAAAGGAAATCATACATTAATCATGAAAGGGTAGTTCTAGACCACATATATAATCTTATAGACAATAAAGATCCTAGCAAAGATATATATGCAGGGCTGATCATTTGATAATGTTGGAATTGCAAATGCAGAAAACACAATTCACAATGATAATTAACAATCACACAGATAAGAAACACAAGGATTTCATGTGGTTCACCCAAACGTTGGGCTATGTCCACCAAGCATGGGCATTGATTGTCTTATTATTCAGATCATGGAGATTACATCAGATTTGCAAGTTCTCACTCAATCTCTCTCACACTCAGTCGTTTTGCCTCTACGGGCTTACATGAATTTATACATTCACACAAGAAACTTATTAATAAATGCAATACCTATCCATATTCTAACTTGGTCTATTTGGTTGTAACCAACGCAGAATAATATGATCCAAATATGTTCTTGGTAATTCGTTGTCACCAAATCCCAACAATTTCCACCTTGATAACAATTAACCTGATACCTTGCTCCTTCCTTTTGTTCATCACCTTTTTTGCAAGCCAAGAGAAGTCAAGCACCACTGCAACTTCTCTAATAAAACTGGTTTCATGATCTTGCCTGTGTGTCTTGCACGAGTTTGGAATTCCTGGGTCACTCCACCTCCAACATGTCTTCCACAACTGTGTTGTGAGACATATTTAGTGATAGATCTCCTCCTATCCAAAACACATGTAAAATATACATTACAATTATCACAAACCATCTCAGTGTAACCATTATAGATGACATTTGTGCTTCTCAAACGTTGAAGCATCCATTTCACTACAACACCTGAATCTGTCACGTTTCTGACAACATCATTAGCATGTGAAACATCTGGTCTTAACCATTTCATCACATACAACAGATTTCCTACTGAACTTACACGAGACATAACCTTTTCTTCTTTATAGACAAGACCTATGCTTGAAGAAAACTTATAATGGAAAGCAAGAGGGATAAAAACTGGTTTTACAATGTTCATATTGAACTCCAACCACAGCTTACCATTACCATCTCTATATACTTCCATGCCCATAATTTGTTTTGTTGCTCCTTGATCCCTCATCTGAATTGTCCTGTCCACCTGAGTCAATTTCTCACTGATTTTATCCATGCTTCAGCTTGCATCGAGCATATCATCAACAAAGAACATCAAGACTGTGAATGTACTATAAACTGTATAGTCATTCCTACCCTTTGAAAAATTCTGACTCACTATGAAGGATTCAAACATCTTGTATATTTGCCTGGGTACCAATAGGCCATACAATGAATTATCTACTATGCAAACAAATTTATTGTTGCGATCTTGAATCAACCATTTTGGTTGTTCCATACATACTATATCTCTGTCAATGATGACCTTGTGAGAAGTAGGATCCCACACACAACATCCCTTTATAC
>SNQJ01S0020053.1:20551-57637 GCA_010110895.2 Picea sitchensis
ATAAAACAAGCAAGAATTCAGAAACAAAGATTTTAAGTCTGAAAATGATTTATTGTTTACCAGTACCTGCAATTCTTTCTTGCTCTTATGACCTTGATGCTTCTGCCATAAACAAGAAGATACATCTGTCACTTCATATGTTACTTCAGTACTGCCTTCCAACTTATAAAGGTTATCAACCTTTGTTGCCTTCATCAGTACTAAATTACCTTTCGACACTGTGAGAGCTCCACCTTGACCTGTATACTTATATCCACAAGAATCCAACAATCCCAATGAAATCAAATTTGATTTAAGCTCAGGTACATATCTAACATCCATTAATTCCCTAACAATTCCATCTAACATTCTGATTCTAATACTGCCAACCCCAACAGTTTTACAAGGAATACCATTTCCCATAAACACTACACCCTCATCAACAGATTGGTAAGAAATTAACCAATTTCTATGTGAGCACATGTGCTGGGAGGCACCTGAATCTAATTGCCATTCTTCTTGATATTGTAAATTACTAGAAATGGATAAAACTTGATCAGTCATACCTGAATTTGTTACAACCAAATTTGCTTCCTTCGTAGAGTTTTCCTCAGATTCCTTTCTCTTCCAACAATCTTTCTTGAGATGTTATGTTTTGCCACAGTAACAACATTTTGATGTATCCTTTCTATGTCTTGACTTAGATCGAGAATAACTTCTCTGATTCTTCTCTTTAGTTCGACCTCTAATCAACATCACCTTTGAAGTTAAGGTTTCTTTACTAGATTTTCTCCTCATCTCCTCAGCCAACAAAGCTCCCACAACAGAGTCATAATCTAAAACTTCTGTTGAGCTAAAGCTAATAGAGGTGACTAGATTATCCCAAGACTTAGGCAACGAACAAAATAGTGTAATAGCCTTATCTTCATCTTCAAATTTAACTTCCATACTAGTCAATTGAACTATAAGGGTATTGAAGGTATTTAAATGGTCAACAACTTTTGTACCTTCTTTCATTTGCAAACTGTACAACTGCCTCTTCAAGTAGATTCTGCTCGTCAAGGACTTTGTCATATATAGACTTTCCAACTTGCTCCATAAGCATGATGTTGTATCCTCTCCTACGATATTAAACAGAACCTCATCCACCAGACATAAACGAATGGTACTAAGAGATTTCACATCCAGATCCTCACATTCCCATTCTGTCATGGCTATTGGTTTCTTTGACTTTCTTGCCAATGCTTTTTGCAACCCTTGTTGTACCAGTGAATCCTGCATCTTAAGCTTCCAGAGCTCAAAGTTGTTTTTACCGCTGAACTTTTCAACTTCAAACTTCGAACTCTGCATCTTAGCCATTAGCATAAAAAATCTCTCAATACCCACTACTTATAAAAAATCATTTTAAATGTGGAGGAATAATAAATAAGGTTAAAGGTTAACCACAAAAGGTTTATAATAATAAAAAATATATATATTTTCCATAAAACCTTTTAATAATATATAAAAAAGGTTTAATAAAAACTTTTATAAATAAAAAGTTTTACTCCATAATCATTCACCTTTATACCTTAAACTTTTCACTCCATAATAAACCTTTTTAACTCCATAATAAACCTTTTTTAACTTATCCATCCACGTGAATATTTAATTAAAAAAAAAACTTTTTTACTTTAATTAACTCCTCTACCTTTACTTTTCCAAAGAACCATACCTTAAAATTTCCAAGAAGAAAATCATCCACATTTCCACACCTCACGCTAGCATTGGAGTGTGGTGAGTCTGCAGCTCACGATTCACTTGGAGTGCGGCTATCTTTAAAAATTTACGCACTGTAATACACAACTGGAGTGCAAAAGTTCCAGGTTTTCAAACGTGCGTAAAGTGTGAGTAGTATGTCATCACACCCTTCCAGAGGAGGGACCTGCGACGATGTAGAAATCGACGCACCTCACTTATGTGGCTCCTCCAATAATTTGAAGCTCCTCCAACTAGCTCTAACCAGCTCTGATACCACTTGTTGGAATTGCAAACGCGGAAAACACAATTCACAATGATAATTAGCAATCACACAGATAAGAAGCACATGGATTTCACGTGGTTCACCTAAACGTTGGGTTACGTCCACCAAGCATAGGCATCGGTTGTCTTATTATTCTGATCATGGAGATTACATCAGATTTGCAAGTTCTCACTCAGTCTCTCTCACACTCAGTCGTTTTGCCTCTACGGGCTTACATGAATTTATACATTTACACAAGAAACTGATTAATAAATGAAATCCCTATCCATATTCTAACTTGGTCTATTTGGTTGTAACCAACGCAGAATAATAGGATCCAAATCTGTTCTTGGTAATTCGTTGTCACCAAATCCCAATAGATAAGACTCGTGCAATTCTTCCATTCATTATAATTATAGGTGTATGGAGGTACAATTGTAGATTGATCAAAAGACTACCAAAAACATATAGAAAGAAATAAAGACAGATATAAATAAAGGAAAACAAATAGATAGAGAGAGGACTTTCTTGTTTTAATCTCTTCTCTCTTTATTCGATCTCCCTGCTCATTCTTTATTTTCTGATAAAAAAAATTCAACTGGGTTTCGAGTTCATGCGGGACTACAATTTCAACCTAAGATGGATTAAAAAATAAGAAAATTGTAATGTGATCTCCCTCCCCATTCTTTATTTTTTGATCAAAAAAATTCAACTGGGTTTCGAGTTCACGCGGGACTACAATTTCAACCTGAGATGGATTAAAAAATAAGAAAACTGTAATGAACTCATCATCTGTGTTGATGAGGAAGGACACGAGTCCGCTATTCAAATAAACAAGAAAAACTAATTTAATATATACTTTAGATGCCAATGCATCCTAATCTTCTTGAACCGTAGGTGTTACACAAAATTTGTTAAGATAAAACTCCCAACGTCAGTCCATGGAAATTTCATGAGGAGATTAATAAGCAAATTGCATAACAAGGATAAATCTAAACAAATTAACCTTTGGTCCATTTCTCCACAATAGGTGTTCGATCTATTTAATATTTTGCACAATTCCTAACAACTGCTATGTCTAGAGTACAAAATCTAGAATTCAATTCAGAGGTTGATCGTTCGATTGACACCAAGATTGAAAATATTCATAGTTTCCATAGTCCAAGAGTTTTCATCTCCAATCCAATTCTAGGATTCATAGGCTAATGGTTGGGCCGACACTAAGATTGAAAAGGATTCATAGCTTTCATTATCACACACATGTAGAAAATGAAACACCCAGCCAATATGCCAACTGTAGTCCGTAGTTGTATGGGAGATATAGCCAAACGTGGAAGAAATGTAAATCTGACACTGTAAAAGATAAAAGGTTAATATTGAAGTAAATTTTTAATGTGAAGCAAGTTTTCTAATCACCTAAATGTGGAAACCAGAGGGCCAGACAGTAATTTCTTAACATGATTAAGTAAATGTGAAAAAGTAAACATGCTAACAAATGCATTCAAAAATGCTAGGAAGTTATGAACATTTAATCTCATTCATTGATTTAAAACAATGACGAAGAATATGCCAACATCTTCAATTGCTAGCCATAAGATTAGAATTTATAATTAAAATATCATTAAATGTGCCCATTTTCAATAGGTATACACCTATCGGCGTAATTATAGGTGTAATTATAGGCTTATGAATTAATATATGCCAAAGGACTTCTACAACTAATTAAACTCGAAGGTATAGGTGCAACCACTCACGTAGTTACCTCATTGTTATATTATGAGTGAGGGTGATATCGTTGGAATAAGGGATGTGCACCAAAATACAAGGTTCAAGTTCAACATTAGTTGTTTGTTTTGAATACGCATCCCAATGCACCATGTTCTCAAACCATTTCAATTCCATATAGAAAGTACCATAGATTATCCAACTCATGTCTTAATTTCAAGAAGGGAAGGAAACATTATTTACAGTTCTCCTTTACAAGGTTTTAAACTTTGTACTTAAAAAAAAAATCTATTTACAGTATTGTTGTAGCATCAATTCAAAGAGGAATAACCAACAAGGAAGATCATTGTTGCACAAAAGATACACAAAACACACATTCATTTCATTTCTTAACATATTTCTCTTCATAAACCAATAAACTTTGTTCTTCTACACATACCATATAATTTTTCATAATTTAAATACGCATATGAATTTACATAGCAAGATTGAGATACTTGTTTGTTCAAAAGATGTTATCCAAATGATTGTCTGAGGGTGAGTAATTTTCCACCCAACCATAGGCTCTGTTGCACTTGGTCTTCCTACAATAGGCCACCCCCTAGTTGGGCTATACCACAAGAGTGAAATCGATACTCTCAGAGATTTTTTGGGCAACCTCTCAACTCAAAGCAAGAATTTAATTACCAGGAAACAATCTATGGAGTTCTTAGGAATAGAAAACAACTCTTAGGTACCCCGATGCCTTCCCCACATAGCACAAGGAGAGAAATTCCTTCTCTACTACACAGTCCCTCAAAATCCTCCCCCTCTAGTGCTCTTCAGTGTGTGCCCAGCAGGGTCCCAGTTGGAGCGATGTAACTCCAACAATTTTCTCAGTTTTCCTGTTCCTCTCAAGGTGGTAAACACTTGTTTTCTTGGCTAGTCTTCCTCACAAACTATAGTTGACTCTCTTTCTATGCAAGAACTCATTATTTTCTTTCTACCTTTCTCTCCAAAGATGTTATGTCTTCCACTTGGATTCCTTCTCCATTTTTCCCTTGCATGTTTGACTATCACAATCCCCCAAAAGGATACTACTCATCCCATGGTGTCATTACTCGGTGATATGATTCTCTCACCCACATCTTACATGTAGTTAATGATACCATTCCCATCATGAGGGTACTTTTCTCATGCCCTCATAACTAGGGAGATGACTTATTCCATCAATCCCCTTACATGCATTCAATGATTGGTTTTGGATAAGTCAAAGGAAAAAATAGATGGGTAATCACAAAAGTAATTTTAGCAAGGCGGCTTGGGATTATTAGGCATGCAGAACCCCCTAATCACTTTTCCCCGCTCGTGGTATCATAGCCCCTATAGACAATCGTACTTAGTCAATTGTTTGATTTCTTTATTAACTAGAATTTTTTTTTATATACAATGTTCAATATGTCCATATCATCATGTTGTGGTAATGAAATATCCATGCTGAAATAAAACTAACGCTAAACACAATTAATTAGAATTTAATCAGAGGATCAAAATAGGGACACAATATTAATCTAGTGGTAAAATTGATTCAAACTCATTGATATAAACCATTTTTGTTCAAAATAAGGCTTAGGGACTCAAAAAATTTGGTTTTCTCAAAGCTAAAAAATGCTTTCTAAACTATATGATATACATGAAATCATTAAAACTAAAAATGTAAAAAGTTACTTTCAAAATCAAAGAAAAATTGGTACCCAATTTTTTTAAAATTTGAGGGTGAGTTGTGTATGGAGATTCACTAGATGTATCCAACATCTCTTCCTATACCTCCGACCAAAGCATATCAATTTCAAATCAAAACAAACTTAAAACACAATTTGAAACCAAAGATTACACATTGATCCTTTTGTATGTGATTTAGAAAGAATTATTTCCCTACCATGGGGATCTAGCTTTTGACCAAACATAAAACACAAGTCCTTTCGATCCATGACACTCAACTTTGAGAAAGAAACCAAATTGGATCAATCTTCTATTATCAGGGTATTATTTTGTAATCTCTAAAAAAATCTATCATCTTTCTAGTGTTGCTTCATTTCCAGTGAGCATCCATAGCCCCAATGGAGTCACCCTGATATCACAGACCTTGTTCCACTACCAATTAAACCTTTTTTTAATATATTATAGTAAAATTTATTTGAGGAACTTAAGTGATATAACCACTGAACTTTTGAGGATGATACTTGTTAAAGGAGTGAATGAAGCACTTAGGCTTTGAAGCTTGCCCTTTCTTAAAATAAGAAAGATGCTCATCGATTTCCCCTCATCATTTAGGTCATAACTTTAGAATTCATGTCTTATTTGATCCATTCATATTTGAAAACCATTACCTCCACCAACAAAGATTTGTATTTTTTTCAAATTTACACAAACAAATCTATAGATATTTTATGACTTCTAACCATGCTCATTGTTGACTTATTTTACTTTTGATATTAGCACATAAATAAGGTACACAACCGAAAACTAAATTTCATGTTTCACCAGAGCTTGAAAACTCAACACGTTGAAAAATGTTTTATGGAAAACAACAAAACTTAAACATGCAAACCATGCAAAAGTAAACAAACCATGCAAAGCAAGAATCAAACGATGACAACAAAAATTCTGAAAATCAAATGTGAAACCAAACTATCGAAATCAAAACAAATGTATCAAACAAAAGACAATAAACCTATGGTACATAAGATTGTTTGTAAAGGAAATCAAATGAAATATCATTTTAGGATTTGGCCATTAACAAGAAGAGAATCAATTTCACCATCTAGACTATGTAACCTATACGTACTTGTTCCTATATTTTCAACAATTTGGCAAGGATCAAACCATAAGTTCTGAAAGTTTGTGTGTTTTCCTTTGGGTTTTCTAACTTCGTCCCACTTCAGAACCAAATCTCCTACTTCAAAATTCTTATCTACATCCTTATGTTTATCAAACCATCTATTCACAATCTATTGGTGCACAACAAATTTATGTTTGGTCATTTTCCTCTCTTCCTCCAACATAATCAATGTATCAATTATGTTTTGAAGGACAAAAGAAGGTTCACCTCTCAAAGCCTAGGACAACTATAAGGATGGTAGGAAAATATTGGTTGGAAGAATTGTTTCATTCCCACACACCAAATAATAAAGATAAGTAACTCTATCAGCCAGAGAGAATTGGGTAAAGCATTATTTCAATTATAGTGATTTGAGTTACAATTATTTTCAAAATTTGAATTAGATTTTTGTTAATTGACTCATTGATCTGAAAATTGAAGCTTAGCAATTACACACTATAACCTCAATTTAATCAAGACCTTTTTCTGACGGTGCATGTGAATATAAAGACAAAAAAGACTTGAATAATTAAGACCAATAATATATAACACAATAATTCAAACCATCAACCAATTGTACACAAGAAGTTGATAACGAAGTTCGGCAATCTCGCCTACGTCTCCGGGCCTTTGTCTTTAGTGAGGGAGGCTTTCTCTATTCAATATTCAATGCTTTACAATCTGCATTAAAATTACATCATATAGGGCTTTGACTAACTAGCTGTATTCTTCTCTGTCTCAGAAACCTGACGCAATAGACGGCACTGAAAACGGAGTAATAGAACTCCTGGAAATTGCCTCCAAAGCTCAGCTACTTTGCACTGCTCAAGACTACTTGACCTTGGCTTCAAGCTTCTTTGCATATTATTGCTTGTCTAAAACCTCACAATGGATTAGTTTATATATCCATGAAGTAGAGGGATCAAATCCCAACATCCCACTTTTCGTGGCACTCAATTTGGCCAAATATCCACCAAGATATGGCAAAATAACCAAAACTGCCCAAAAATTAGTGAGAAAATCACTAAACTATAGGTTAAAAACCCATTTTAGTTTTAATATTGGTATAATCCCCCATAATAGGCACACAAGCCCTTAATACTCGGTCATATTCTATTAATATGGCCAAGCGCCAACCCAAAGGGCTGTGCGCTGGCCCCTTTAGCTCGAATATTTGGTCATATGGTTAAGCTCTCGGATCCAAAGGCTAAGTTATAGCCATAACTCCCGTGCCCACATAACAGAACTCCATGCATGTGGTAAGGATCCGAACCATAGCCCATGGCCCCCACGCCTATGGCTTATCCCTTGGGTGGAAGCTTCCCGCACATTCATTTGTGGAGGCGTAGACATATGGGAGTGCACAAATCCGTGGGGAGGGCTTAACCCTAGCCCTTTTCGCCCCCATTTAACACTTGGTAACACTTTATATACAATAAAGTGTGAACACTATAACAAGCTCCACCGTGGCCCAATGGTATTTGCCCTATTCCCAAGACGTAGGCTCTCCTTGGAGGTCTCAAGTTCGAAACTCGGGGAGACCATAATTTTTGTATACACCAATCGAGCCAACCATAGCGTGCCATATGGCAGCCCAAGTCTAGACCACGTGTCACCTCTTTATTCGTTGGACTGATTCCACTTGTCTACTGGTGATTCACCCATGTGTTTTCTCCGTACTTTACCTGTCAACAATTGGCCATGTAAGCACACCTGCCACGTCATCACTATACCTGCCACGTGTCATGTTGTATAGACTGCCATGTGTCCAATTTTTATTGGTCCAAATCAACCCTTAAAAATTCCAAAAATGATTGCCACATGGCACATCCTAGTGTTTCCACATGTCCTAATGACATCATGTTGATGTCATCTGCCACCTGTCTTGTTGACGTACTGCTAACGTCAGCAGTACGGATTGTTGACTTTGACTTTGACTTTTTATCAGTTTGACTTGAACTTCAGATCGCAAGATCAGAAGCATATTATGTCCATTTGAACCTGTTCAAGTTGCATTGGGTTCCTATTGACGAGACCTTCACACACATCCGTTTTGATGTCATTATGAGAATATTGATTTTTAGGCCTTTTTGAGCCCCATCAAGCTCCTGGATCTGAATCCGGATCACACCTTCCCACTAAATACCTTTTGGACCCAAAAAGGTTTATTACATCAATTGAATCTATCCTTACATCAATCAACTAATGACAAATAGCCTAGAATTAACATTAACTAGACTCAATAAATGATTCATAAATCAAATCACTTTTATTACATCAATGACAATGACACTGACTCAATTTTCATATAGGGAATAAAATCTACCCAGTTCCAGTCGGATGACCCATCTCCTGCCAACGAAGTGTCGCAGTTGTTCTTATGCTTCTCTGCAGCATCCGCCTATTGTCCTCTTGCAACGTCCTTCTCCTCCTCGACAACGTCCTTCTGTTCCTTTGCAACATCTGTCTTTTTCTTGGGCCCTTCAGGCTTTGTTGAGCATCGCAACTCTAGATGCAACCTCCAACAGCGATCCTCACAATGTCCGCTCTTTTGAAAATGTGAGAAAGTGTTTCTTTCTCACAGAAACTTGATGGAATCATGCCCTGACTGAGTCGAATCCCCCATGGATTTCTCTAACTCCTGCCCTGGCTGCACTGACTTTGCTCGCAGATTCTTTTTGATCTGCAATGTCGCGTCATCACATCTTGGCATACTTGTTTTCACCATGATCTTTATTCCATATACTTTATGTTCCCAACAGTCTGCAACACAATGGTTATTGCTGCTACAAAACGTGCATGGAATCATTTTCCTGATAAGGTTCATGACTCTAGCATGCTCATCAATAAAGGTGGGTGAAGGTGATTTATACCTTACAACCTGTTTACCTCTTTCGCAACTTGTTGTTTGCATCACCGCTAGCTTGAGCTGCCTGTTTTCCTTACCGAGTCCGAAACCATTCTGGTGTCAATTTTGGATGTCGTTTCCAATAGTGATTAGCATCGTGTTCGAAATTTTGACAGTGTGTGCAGTGAATCACTGGACTCTCATCCTTAGAATATCCTCCTACATATCCCAATCCTTCCCGGAGTGGACACTCATGCACTTCAATCGGCTCGGCTCTGCCTTGGCCATATTTTCCAAGGCCTTGCCCCTTCCGGTATCCAAACTTCGATAACATTCTCATACCGACTCCTTTGGTATGTTTCTCAAATGTTTTTATCTCTGAATGGTTGGAATCCACTTCCTGATCAGCTATAGGTGAGGCTGGAGTGTAATCAGTTCTTTCTACTGGTGAAGAGAATGTGCCAATGGCCTCTCCTATCAACTGCTCCTCAACCGGAGTAGCAGGAGTATATGAATCCTCCTCATCTGATTGCCTTTGGGATGGATGAGTTCCATCATCCCTGACATGGATCGGGCTTCTAACTGAAGGACTTCCTCCAACTCACCTTGCTTCCATTGCCAACATCAACGTTCACATTCTTTCCCTTTCTTCCTCGATAATCTGCACCAATCTTCGCAATTCAACATTCTCTTGCTGCATGGCTTGGTTTATCTCCTCGAGCTTCTGGAGTCTATCACTCTTCAAGATTTTTCCCATATTCATAGTTCCTACAAACGTTAGCCTACTCTGATAGCACTTGATCCGAAAATCGAAGCTTAGCAATTACACACTATAACCTCAATTTAATCAAGACCCTTTTCTGACGGTGCATGTGAATATAAAGACAACAAAGACTTGAATAATTAAGAGCAATAACAGATAACAAAAGAATGCAAACCATCAACCAGTTGTACACAAGAAGTTGATAACAAAGTTCGACAATCTTGCCTACATCTCCGGGCCTTTGTCTTCAGTGAGGGAGGCTTTCTCTATTCAATATTCAATGCTTTACAATCTGCATTAAAATTACATCATATAGGGTTTGACTAACTAGCTATATTCTTCTTTGTCTCAGAAACCTAACGCAACAAACAACACTAAAAACAGAGTAATAGTTTTCTTGGAAACTGCCTCCAAAGCTCAGCTACTTTGCACTGCTCAAGACTACTTGACCTTGGCTTCAAGATTCTTTGCAGCTTATTTCTTGTCTAAAACCTCACAATGGCTTAGTTTATATAGCCATGAGGTAGAGGGATCAAATCCCAACATCCCACTTTTTGTGGCACTCAATTTGGCCCAATATCCACCAAGATATGGAAAAATAACCAAAACTGCCCAAAAATTAGTGAGAAAACCACTAAACTATATGTTAAAAACCCATTTTAGTTTTAATATGGGTATAATCCCCCATAATAGGCGTGCAACCCCTTAATACTCGGTCATATACTATTAATATGGCCAAGCACCAACCCAAAGGGCTGTGCGTTGGCCCCTTTAGCTCGAATATCTGGTCATATGGTTAAGCTCTCGGATCCAAAGGCTAAGTTATAGCCATAACTTCCACGCCCACATAACAAAACTCTGTGCATGTGGTAAGGATCCGAAACATAGCTCGTGGCCCCCATTCCCATGGCTTATCCCTTGGGTGGAAGCTTCCCGCGCATTCATTTGTGGAGGCGTAGACATATGGGAGTGCACAAATCCGTGGGCTGGGGCTTAGCACCAGCCCTTTTCACCCCCATTTAACACTTGGTAACACTTTATATACAATAAAGTGTGAACGCTATAACAAGCTCCACCGTGGCCCAATGGTATTTTCCCTATTCCCAAGACACAGGCTCTCCTTGGAGGTCTCAAGTTCGAAACTCGGGGAGACCATAATTTTTATATACACCAACCGAGCCAACCATAGCGTGCCATGTGGTAGCCCAAGTCTAGGCCATGTGGCTCCTCTTTATTCGTTGGATTGATGCTACTTGTCAACTGGTGATTCACCTATGTGTCTTCTCTGTACCTTCCCTGTTAGCGATTGGCCACATAAGCACACTTGCCACATCATCACCATACCTGCCACATGTCATGCTGTATAGACTGCCACGTGTCCAATTTTTATTGGTCCAAATCAACCCCTAAAAACACCAAAAATGACTGCCATGTGGCACATCCTAGTGCTTCCACGTGTCCTACTGATGTCATGTTGATGTCATCTGGCACCTGTCCTGTTGACGTACTGCTGACGTCAACAGTACAGACTGTTGACTTTGACTTTGACTTTTTGTCGGCTTGGCCTAAACTTCAGATCGTGATATCAAGAGCATACGATGATCATTTGAACCTGTTCAAGTTGCGTTGGGTTCGTATTGATGAGGCCTTCGCACACGTCCATTTTGACGTCATTCTGAGAACATTGATTTTTAGGCCTTTTTGAGCCCCATCAAGCTCATGAATCTGAATCTGGATCACTTATTCACTTCATTACCTTGTGGATAATAGTTAGTTGAATACCTCAAAATGATCCCCTTATCTAATGCAAATTTAGACAATAAAGATGAAGAAAAATAAGTAGCATTATAAAAAACAATAACAAAAGGAACCCCAAACCTAGTGATTAAATGTTGTTCTAAAAATTGAATGACTACCTTCTCCTTTACTTGTGTTAAAGTAACAACTTCAGTCCAGAGGGTAAAATAATTTGTCGCGGTTAAAATATACTTATGTTGCTTTGACAAATGAGGATTTATCTCTCCTATTATATCTATTCCCCAATACTATAAAGGTATGCTAA
Organism: Picea sitchensis; assembly: GCA_010110895.2. NCBI lineage: Eukaryota > Viridiplantae > Streptophyta > Pinopsida > Pinales > Pinaceae > Picea > Picea sitchensis. The sequence continues at coordinate 32,791 of SNQJ01S0020053.1, forward strand.
TTGTTACAGGTTGCAGTGGTATTGATTCTTTCTTCTCTATTTCCACCCTCAAATGACAAGTTTTACATTTCCTTACATAAGTGTGCACATCTCGAAAGAGAGTATGTCAATAATATACCACTCTCAAGACTTTGAGAGTTGTAGTTTCACCGGAAAAATGACCTCCATCTAGCCCATCATAGAGACCTTTTAAGACTTTTTCAACGTCTTCCTTTTTTAGACATCCTAATAATACTTCATTATAATTATTTTGGAAAAGGATAACATTATTTAGTTTGTATATTTTAGTCATAAATCCCTTTTCCCTTTTAAATTCATGTGGCTCAAGCATGTTCCAGGGTGTAGAAAAATTTCATATTAGTATACCACAAATATTTAGTAGCTAAGATGTAAAGGACCTCATTAGTATAAATGGAAAATTCACTTTCACATCCCTATTCTTCCTTTATTGTAGTATCTTGTGATTCTACAATGAACTTACATAATCATTTCCCTCATACAACGTGAGCAAGTTTATCTCAAGATCAAATTCCTGGATGGTTGTCATGCAATTCCCTCTACACTCCCCTAATTCTTGTTGGGTAAATAATGATTGGACAACAAGGTAAGGTATTATCACTTTTGTATGATTCCTAAGGATATATGACCTAAAATGTTTGACAACTTTATAGACAACAAAAGGATTGCTTATCTATGGCAGGGGAATTAAGTTCTACTCCTTGTAGATTTGTACTCATAGAAGAGATAGGTGCTTTGTTTCCTTCAGAGTCTTTCTATGTTAACACCATTGTAAGGGAATGAACATAAGCAAAAGTATAAAGAAAGAAATCGTGATTGAATTCTGGACTACAAAAAACTGGAGCCCTATGTATAGTAGTTTTATTTTTTTCAAATGAATCATGTTTCTCCTTAATCCATTTCAACTTTGAGTCATTCTTAATCATCTTTTGCAATGGCTTAATGGTTTTAGCAAAATCAGCAATAAACTTCTGAACAAAATTAATCTTCCCAAAGAAAGATTGCATAATTTTCTTTTTATGTGGTAAAGGAAATTGTGATATAACTTTCACATGCTTAGGATCTATTGCTATCCATTCCTTAGATATGATATCACCAAGTAACTTTCCTTCATTAACAACAAAGATGATCTTTTTTGGATTTAGAGAAATTCCATACTTCCTACACCTTTCAAAAGTTTGAGTAAGGTGTTCTCGGATGGGGTGTTATGTCTTCCATCATGAGCATGCACTTGGAGGGAGTGCTCCCTACCACTTGGTGGCTCAAGCTCCCAAACAGACACATGGAGGGCACATCCCATCTCTTCAAAGGCACGTTCACTATTTTCATTCTACGTCTAGAGCATGAGAAGGGTGACAAGATGTTGGTTTGTAGTACAATTGATGGGTAGGAGAATTAATGCAAAGTCATTCTAGTAGTTATGAAATTCAATTTGTACCATCGAACAAGTTGTCATGAGCTGACCTCAATGTAGGCTGGTGGGAAATCTCATAATGCAAGCTTAGCCCTGTTGTTTATTCCCATTAGCAGTTGTTATTTCTAGTTGGTGAGAACGTCATCCCCCCTAACCAATATTGTTGGCATTCTTCCTTGCTTGATGTTTTGCATTCATGAACGATGGCATTCTCATAGGAGCAAGGGGTCTCATTGACAAAATGGTGTGCAACTTGATGATATGATGATTTCAGCCAGTGACATGGAGAAGGTGGCTAGTGCTCAAATAACCCAAAATGATTCTACGAGTGGAGATCTGGAATTTTTGGATGACGCTTTGGTTTGGGGGTGTAGAGTAGAATGCATTGATTCATAAAATCATCAACAATATTACAGCCTGCAAATAGTTTCAAGGCACAGTTTTTTTTTTATTTTTTTATCCATGATATTAAATATATAACTATAGGTGGGGCCCCCTAGGGAGAAAGAAGGATGTTTATTTTCAAATCTCCCCAGGACAAGATCATTCATAGTCCACTAAAATGATCTCATCCATGTTTTAGAGTGATAATGTTCTCTTCTTTTTGATTATGATCTCCACTTTTGATTGATTGCGAGGAAAAAGAAAGGTCATGCCCATGAGTTTTCAAAAGTCACATATATGACATACATATATATTCATAACTGTTACTATATGGTGATTATTTTCATCATAAGTCATAAAGAGTTGGTCATATTTCATGTCAAAAGCATGTAGCTTCTTAACGAAACATGTCAAGTAGAAGATAATATCTCCAAAAATAAAAGACTTGCAAATTTATTTCAAATATATATGTTGAAGAGTGTTATGGTTTAGCATGTAAAAATATTTGGTACAAAATTCATATGTCATCGAACTTCACATTGCAAACCTATACATATATACATGTATAATGGTGTCGGGCCTATATGAGGAAAGGTGATATGTTGACTGTAAATGGTTTGAAGTCACTATGCATATTACATATGGTATGATATATATGAATTCGACGTTGATATTGTTGGCCACCTTTTTACTTTACTTTAGCACTTTTGTTGAGGTATATGTGTTGTTTACGTTGGTAATCTGTATCAAATGTGGTGTTGGCACAGGGGCAGACCCAGGGTTCAATGCTTCAACAACGCACTAACAAAACCCTAACTACCATCCCTTTCAGCATCACCTGCGAAGCAGGCAAAGTCTCACCCGAGGTAGAGGTAGGGGGGTTACAGGACTCAAGTGTTTGTAACCAATCTGGGACACATATCTGTGATTATAACACTTTGAAGAAGTACTTAGGAACAATATGTATTAATTCATTATCTTTATTCACATCGCAGATCAAACCCTAAGTACAAATCGATGCAGTAATAATGACAAATATACATTGCACTTAGCATTAGAAGTTAGATCTAACACATCCAACATAGACAAAGCACTAAACATTCATAGATCTATCTATCATTCATAACATTCAATGCACTAAGCAGATCCACAACATAAACATTATAGCACAAAGAAAACCATTAACACAAGATATACGTGGTTCACCCCAGTGTGGGGCTATGCCCACCAACTGCTTCTTCTTATTTATTAGGCTTCAATCTCTTACATTCCTATGCTCTTGTGCAATAAGCCATAGGGCCAAGCTTCGCACCAGACAGGTGATCTATGCACTGCGCACCAGATCCACCTTCCCAAAATCAGGTCAAGGCACAGAGTCAACTCCTCTAAGAAGCACAGAGCCTTACATACATGGTATGTTGCACAAAGCAACTCAAAACTACTTTCCTCTTGCACTTAGCTAGATACTACTACTTCTACATTACATCCTTACATATTTTTACTTTTACAAAAAGGCCTAATCATGGGTAAAGCCATGGGCTGATGTCCCATAACCCATTACATAAAACCTAATGAACCCTTTGCTGGGTCCAAAAAACAAGTGATATCCCACGATCTCAGCTCCACCTGGGCGCTCCTTCCTCGATCACTGCATCAAAGTCCCAAAATTGGTCAATCCTGGCCAATGTTTCCTCAAAACTTGGTCGAGGGCCAACAGACCCCCAACACTCACCTGTGACTTGTCCCGAGTCACTCAGATCTAGGCAATGCTACTTCGAAGGCCTCAAGCTTAGCTCGAGCTGCTTCGACCTGTTGCTTCTCCTGAGCTTCCTGCTCAATGAACTCCTGGATCATTTTCTCTGTAACAGGCCCTTCCAAGCGTTGTTCCACTGTCGCAACCACTTCGTCCAGTTGCAATCCTTGTCCTTCAATCTCTTCAAACACCACACAGGCTTCCTCCTATACTGGTTGTAACCTCTGTGTAACTTCCATTACTCTGCCCTGGATGGTAGTAATCTGCTACTGGGCCACATGTTGTTCTTGTGATCTCTTCATTATCTCGACCGTAGTGAGTGACTTCATCTATACTTGAACTATCATTGCGTGTTGTTGCGCCTCCTGTAGCTGCGCTTCCAACTTCCTAAGATTTGGGTCTTTTGTGAGGTGTTCGTAGGTCTGTGCGCTTCTATTGCTTAGCTTCTTGTATTCTGAGGTGAGGAATATGATCCTTTCCACTGTGCTCTTAGTGGATTCCTCCCTTTGTTCATGCACTTCCTGCGGAGTGCTCAGAACTACTTGAAGCTCTAATTCCATTACCCTTGCTTGAAGTTGTTGGATGGCCTCAACGAACTTCATCACTTGGACCTCAACTACCTCATGTTCCTCCTGTGCCGATCCTAGTACAGAGCGAAGTGCTTTGCTCACCACTTCCTTGACTGCAGTCTGATCTGTGAGTAGCTGGTCCTTTTCCTTCTATATCTGTGCTTTGTCTCCCTCGAGCATTGCCTAGAACTCATCTTTCTCGTTTTCATACGCGATTACACAGTACCGCGCAACTTGTAGTTGCTCCAAGATCTCCTTTGTCTTTGTCTTCAGGGCTTCTATAGCCTTCTCTTTCTCCTCTTGGACTCGCTGAAATCGAACCTCTCTTGCATCTGCAAGTCTTTGAAGTTGGGCGGGTTCATCCCCCAACTCTGCAATCTCTGACAAGGAAGGCGCAATAGGAACTACGCAGACTGAATGAATAGCTTCTTGTACTTCACTCAACTCCCTTTCTATCCTACCATATAGTTTGTCTTGCTTCGCTCTATATCTCTGCAGGATGTCCTCAGAAGCATCCTCCATCGCTCCACGTACTAGGATTATATCATCTTCTATGAGGGTGGCCTCCATTTGGGGTTTACTGGCACGGGTCTTATTTCTTGACGAGGGTTTCCACATATAACCCTTCCTCTTATTTCGTGTTTCTATCTCGGTAGGGGGGTCCTTTGGCGGTGTAAATTCTCCTTCTCCTTGCTTTTCTCCTTCTTCCCCTCCTCTTTCTTGATTTACTTCGTCTCCTCCTCCTCCTGCGGGCGAGCCAGACCCACTTTCCTTTGAGGCACTGTCCTCCTCATCAGTCTCTATGTTCTGAACTTCCTCCTTTTTATTCTTCTTCTTCGCGCTTGTCTATCCATCATGCTCGACCCGAGTGACCAAGGGACTTCCTATAATGTCAGGGTCGGAGAGTTCTACATCATCAACCGGTACAAGGAACTCTGTCATCCATTCCTTGGTGATCTCCTCCATATATTCATCGGTCAACTTATAATAGGACTGTAATTGCTCCTTGCTCTCATCCATGTACATAGTGATATAAATGAAATGTCGATCTGTGCAGAACTTAGCTAATGGTCTGTACTAGTGCAATGTTTGCGAAGTCATGCATGGAAAAGACTCTATTGAAATATTCAACTGCTGATAGTAGGCATGGAATACTACGTTCGACTGCCACTGCTTTGACATGACATTCGTGTACCATAGAGTGAAGAAATTCACGGCCAATGGCTCGAAATGTTCAATCTCTGGGAAGGCATCTCCTTCTGGCATTTGCCAAGTGACAAATGCAATCAACATAAGAAACCAGCTAAAATGGAACTTGTATCCTTGATCCTACGCTTCGTGGCAGTCTTATCGAGCTCATTGATGAGGTACCTCACCCAATTCATTTGCATCCCCTCCACGCATTTCCCTGCAAGGTCCACCACAAACCCAGTGACCTGTGTGGGGCGGTTCTTTTTTACGATCTTTCCAGCTATAAGTTGGAAAGCTAGGCACACTATGCCATCCTAGATAGAGGCTACCTTGTAGCCTCACTTTCCCTTTTCTACTTCATTGTATGCCTCCTTATTACGCTGTGCCAGGGAGCGATCCAAGGTCTTCCCTGGGTAGAACTTCTGAGGGTCGGGTCCTTGCATGCTAAGTTATGTGATCAGGTTGATCAACGTTGGATCCACAGTAATGCACATGTCGATCCATAGGTATCCTCCATGATAGCATGACAAGAGGAGTTTAGCACAAGCGTTAACCTCTTGATGTCAACCAAAATGATGGATCTTCATCACATTTAGTATCGTGGACTGAGCGAGCTCCTTTATCCAAGGCTGGGAGACTATGTGAGGCTTCTTCCCAGTCGTCTTCATCAGATATCTGTGAGGTGCGAACATTGCGTAGTTCTTTCTACCCCCAAGGTTGAAATCATTGTTCTTCAAGGTTAGGATCTGTCCCAACTGGATTCCTTCTACGTGTATCCCCTTTGGGATGTATGCAGTGATCAATGTATACTCGAAGTCCCATGGAATGTTGTCGCAGTTAACTGCACCAGCCAAAGGCAGGATGTAATTAGGTAAGATCGACGAGATCTACTTCACATTAGCGAGATCATCGTGATGCTTACTTTGCTTCTTAGTAGCAGGGTTAGTACGGCCCGAACGTCGTCTAGTCTAGGGGGACGCCTACAATCCCCTGATCGACGATGCATGTATTCCTTTAGACATAGCTTTATCAACCATAAACTTCTTCAACACTTCTTCAACGAACTTCTCTAGTTCAGTGTGCTTGGTCGACATTCTCACTGTTAAAAAATAGGTCGGGGTAGGCAAACAGATAGTGGGGTAAACAACAGATGGAAAGGTCTAGGTTCTATATTCATAGCTTGACACACAATCAATTCTATTTTAGCAACATTAATCACGAATGGCAAAAAAGTGGTCCCGGCGCAGCGTCGATCGGATTAAATAAGAGGGCGTCGTAACAGATTCCTCCAATGGGCAGGAATACCTCAATCAATGCGAATATGTTCGTTATGGCACGGTCTCAACGTCCCAAACATGGTCTATTCGCCCATAAATGTGTTTCCTAGTCGTTCAGAGCATCGTTCTAATGGTCGGGGCACCTCCAATAGTCATATAGCTTCGCCGAGGCGAAGTCCCATTCTATGTGGTTCAGCTGTTCCCACGATGTTTAGAGCCTGCAAGCCTGCCTCCTGTGAAGTCTTCTCTAGAACTTCTTGTAGTTTTTCTAACTTGGATTTCTTCTTACTAAGCTTCCTTGCCTTCTTTCCTGTGATCCAAGTCTTTGGATTCCTTTTTCCATTCTTATTCTTATCTACTCTTAGCATAGTAGCTTCGTGTTTCTGATGTGATTTCAAAGGGTTCAAAGGTAATACCTCTTCTCTTATTAACTCCAGGGTGGGTATTCTTCTTTCTTTCATGGATAGGTCCTTCAAACCTTCTTGCGTTCTTTCAATCTTGACAACCAATTTTCTTGTGTTTTGCTGCTTCTACTCAATTTATCGTTCTTCTATTCTTCTAGCTATGAAATCCCTTAGTTATTGATTTTTATTTTCTATAGCTTCTTCCCATGATTTTCTTCTGATATGATCCTCCTCGATCCAAGTCTTTCCTAACAAAAGAGGAAAAGGGGCATTGTTCTCAACAAGCCTAATAACTTCAAATTCCTCCTTTGTCGATGTTCCACATGGATGATAAAAGTTACATTAGTAACTCTTCCACATAGGGTTATCATCTTTCCTTTGAATAGACCTATCCTTCCGAATGAAGGTACTATAGTAGGCTTCCCCAACATTTCCCAAGTGCTTTCTGTCATAATATTCACTAGTGTTTCCTCATCTAAGACACAGTCTATGTTGAAGTCTCCTATTCTTGTACTTATGCGCTATTTTTCTTTCATGATCTCTGGAAAACTGATATCTTTGTGATCATTCATTGCTTCTTTCAATGGTAATAACATAGTCTCTGATTCTTTCTCTTTATGATTCTCTATTATGCTCTTTTTATTTGGACTTCCTTCATAGTTCGCTTGTCTCATGTTCATTTGTTCTACTTTAGCAATCATCCTTGGACAATCCTCAACTTCATGACCAACAAGTTTACAACAAAGACAAATAGGGCCTGCACTAGGGCATTCCTTAGTAAGATGTCTCGATCTTCTGCAGTTATAACATAGTGTCAATCCTCTCTTTCTTTTAAGTTTTCCCAAACCTCTCCTGTACTGTGCACTGTGATCGCAGTGCTGGCCCTGTAATCTGCAAAAAAAAATTCTAGGTTCCTACATCCACTTATTAGTCCAAAAATTCTTTCTATGCATAGGAATAACATATCTTTCTTTATTTCTATCAAGATTTCAGACTAGGATAGAATCTATCAAACATACCTAGATTCATATTTTCGAAACAAAAATTTCCACTTATCTTACTCTTATCAAAGCACAAAGATTTATCTCTTTCAAGGACTTACCTCTTTTCTTCGGATCAGGTTTCTTTCTTAGCACAGAGCTTCACAAGTCAAGTAGATTATTGTGCACAACAACAACATATCTATGCACATAACTTCTCTTTTTCTTTCAGTTCCCAACAATCACAGTTTCAGGTCTCGACAACAGAACCATTTGTTGGCAAAGGGGAAGACCCAGGGTTCAATGCTTCAACAATGTAACAACAAAACCCTAACTACCATCCCTTTCGACATCACTTGCGAAGTAGGCGAATTCTCACCCGAGGTAGAGGCAGGGGGGGTTACATGACTTAGGTGTTTGTAACCAAGTTGGGACACAGATCTATGATGATAACACTTCGTAGAAGTACTTAGGAACAACATGCATTAATTCATTAGCTTTATTCACATCACAGATCAAACCCTAAGTACATATTAGCATAGTAACAATGACAAATATACATCACACTTAGCATCAGAAGTTATATCTAACACATCCAACATAGACAATGCACTAAGAATTCATAGATCTATCTATCATTCATAACATTCAATGCACTAAGCATATCCACAACATAAACATTATAGCACAAAGAAAACCATTAACACGAGATATATGTGGTTCACCCCAGTGTGGGGCTACGTCCACCAACTGCTTCTTCTTCCTTATTAGGCTTCAATCTCTCACATTCCTCTACTCCTGTGCACTAAGCCACAGGGCCAATCTTCACACCAGAAAAGTGATTTGTGCACTGTGCACTAGATCCACCTTCCGAAAATCAGGTCAAGGCACAGAGCCAACTCCTCTAAGAAGCACATAGTCTTACATACATGTTCTGTTTCACAAAGCAACTCAGAACTACTTGCCTCTTGCACTTAGCTAGATACTACTACTTCTACATTACATCTTTACATATTTATACTTTTACAAAAAGGCCTAATCATGGGTAAACCCATGGGTCGACATCCCATAACCCATTACATAAACCCTAATGAACCCTTTGTTGGGTCCACAAAACAAGTGATATCCCACGATCTTAGCTCCGCCTAGGTGCTCCTTCCTCGATCGTTGTATCGAATTCCCAAAAGTGGTCAATCCTGACCAATGTTTCCTCAAAACTTGGTCGAGGGCCAACATGTGGTTTAATTAAGATGTGAAATTTTTGGGTTGTCATTTAAGTCAACAAATAAATATGGAAACAACATGATGGAAATGACATGTGAATCCTTGCGCATTTGGAAAACCCTTGATCTGTGATTTGTTGATGGTGTGATCTCGAATCTGAGGTGGATTAAAAAGTTAATGTGGTGTTAATCTTGAAGAACATGATGTCATGTGCATTCAATGCATATGATGCATACATTCAATCACTAAGGTATACCACCTTTGTATTGGGGTTTGGGAATTTCATTTTGGTTATGAGTTGTTAGAAGTTGTTTGAGTATCATTCATGTTCCTAGAGCTCAACTGTGGTGGTTTTGGTAACTGTGGCACTGGTTTTTCGGAGGTATTTGAAGCGCTAATAAGATGTATGGTACTCTAGCATGTATCCATTAGACGCAAATTATTTTGCAGTGATAATTTTTAAATGGCTCTGCTTGACTGGTAATTTGAGTGTACTTTCACTTGTTGTCTTTCTCGAACTGGTTTCACATACGTTTGAAGAAACTGCTTCTTTTTTTCATAACTCTGTGTTATTAGAGCTTGTCTTGTGTAAACCCTTGTCTGGAAAAGAAATGTTTATGATCCAAATTTATGAGTGGAACAAAATGAAACACAGATCTATAATATTAAAACAAATATACAACAAACAATAGCAAAGATACAGTGAAACTTAACTTCTATTCAATAAAGAAATATGTTGAAACTATAAAATGTAGAATGAAACAATATTTCTAAAATGGTAGTAGATAATCTCTGAGCAAAGATGTGGCGGCTACGCGCATTCTCCTGAGCACATTACAATGAGGCCTCCAAGCCTTTTTAGCATCAAGAAGTAACCAGAAAACCCTAGACATCCAAAAATCTAACCCTAGGAGATGAAGCACCAAAAGTTATGTGGGCCCCGATATGGTAAGTTGGTACATCAACTTCCCATGGTCATAAATTTTGCATACGATCTTCATTTTAGGTGCACGATAGCCCGTTGGAAAGGTCTATTCGAGGACTACACATTTTTCCATCACACTTTGACTTTGTTTCTTTTATAGAATAGAGTGGCTATGAAAATCCCAAAAAGCGTTGTTTAGGGTCTCAAAACAGCCTCAGAAGTTTGGGACCCAAAAAGATAGAAAAACAACTGCCAAGATGAAAATTGTATGTGAACTAGTTAGAAGAGGTGGGTGGCCACCAATATCCACCTGGATCAATCCTCCTCTCTTAGGAAGTAATGGTATCCATTGCATTGAGTTCCCCCATTAGATGAGGAAATTTATGTTGAATTTGGTCCCGAGTGAGCCACTTTCCTCGGTGTAGGAGTTGCCCCACTTTGACAACATGATAAAGCTAAATCTTATGTTGGCAAGTTCCCTTGACCTATGTGTCCAAGATCTAATCAGTGGATTCATGTTCCATGTAGTCATGGTTGAACTATGTTGGTGTCAATTGTTCTGCTATATCTTACGTGTCCAATAATGGTGGAAAGTATGGCCGAAGGAGGTCCACATTAAACACTAGGTGTAAGAAAAGGAAGGGGGGAATGTTGAGCTCAAAATAATTGTCACCCATAGCCTTGATGATGGTTTAAGGTCCATAGCAGAGTGGACGAAGATTTCGATGGGGTCTTGTAAGGAATTATTTCTGCAAGTACAACCAAAATTTATCTCCCACCTGAAACTTGTGTGGTACCTGGTGTTTCTCATGGCGTTGCTTGTACTTGGCATTGGACTTCTCCAAAATATCCTGAACTTGCTGGCGGATGTGCTGGATTCATTCAATGAAACATGTAGCTTTTTCGTATTTGATTTGAGCATGGGAAGATTCATCCTATGTGGACACAAGGCATAGTGCAACATCCATGGGACCCAATGGTTGAAATCCCAACCCCACCTAAAAGGGGATGTGGTTGATTGAGCTATGTATGGCTCTGTTGTAACTTTGTTGAGCATATGTAAGACTCTCATCCCATGTGTGGGAATTCTTGGAATTGTAAATGCACAAGATATGCATGATCATCATGTTGATGACCTCGGTTTGGACATCTGTTTGAGGGTGGAAGGCAGTGGATTTTGTGAGCTTGGTGTCCAACTATGACCAGAGGCTTGACCATAATGTGTTGAGGAACCGACTGTCCCTATCTGAGATGATGATTTGTGGTATCCCAAAATGTATCCACACTCATTCGAAGAAGATCTTGGAAGTGGCCTCCATTGTGATGCTCTTCTTGCATGCGGCTAGAATCACCATCTTGGAAAATCGATCAACAACCACAAAAAAACAGTCATTCCCTTGCTTGGTTGAAGGAAGACCCGACATGTAGTCCATCAAGATGGATTACTGGGGCCTACCGAGAGTAGGAAGAGAGTTTTACATGCCTTGTTTCTTAATGGTCAGTTTGGTAATGGCGCAGGCCATGCAGGACCTAATATACTTATTGGTATCTTGTCGAAGTTTCAGCCAATAAAAATGTTGTTGCAGCACTGCCACTGTCTTTTCGACGCCGAAGTTTCTTGCCACAAGACTATAGTGAGATTCCCAAATCATCTTTTCTTTCTCTCTTGATGGAACACAGAGATGGCCCAGATGGCACAACAATCTGTCCTGAAGATGGAAATCAATGACAACTATGTTTGTGCCAAACATATGGTAGGTAGTGGCAAAATCAAGATCTCTCCCATATAATTGGGGCCATCTGAAAGTCTCATGTCCGCATGAGTGTAGCACCATGGTTATTGCTGTGACTGGAGGTCGAATGAGGTAGTCAACGATGTTGTTGGTGCTCCATGTCTTATACTTGATGTTGAGGTGGAATTGCTACAACTATGTGGACCACTTCTGATGGCGATCATTCTACAATTTTTCTTGTGTTTGCACAAACTGCAGAGGATTATGATCAGTTTGGATGAATTTCTCCTTCCTGAGAATGTAATTCCTCCACTGGCAGTAGGCTTGTACAATGAAGTACATTTCTTTGTCATAAGTGGGGTACTTACACATGGTATCTAATAGTGTCTCACTATGATAGGCGACAAAATGTCTGTGTTGAGTGAGAACTATGCCCACAACCTAGTCTGAAGCATTTGTCTCAATCTCAAATAACTGTTGTACGTCAGGTAATGAGAGCACCGGGGATGAGAACAAGCACTGCGTCAAATCATTGAATGCTTTTTGTTGCGACTGGCCCCACACAAAGTTTGTCTTGCCACCACCTTTGGTCACTTGGCTAAGGGCCTATTCAATGTGGGAGAATCCCAACACAAACCTGCGATAGAAATTGGCAAGGCCTAAGAAGCTTTGAAGCTCAGTGAGTGTGGTCGGGGCTAGCCAATTACGAATAACCTGGATCTTGGTTGGATCGACATGCACCCCATGCTCATCAACAATGTAGTCAAGATATTGGACCTTGTTCATGCCGAAGGAGAATTTTTTCAAATTTGCATATAGCTTGTGTTGCCTCGAAGTGTGCAAAACCTATTGAATATGCTACAAGTGTTCCACCCAACTCTTGTTGAAGATAAGGATGTCATCCAAATACACCACCACAAACGAATTGGTGAAAGGCCGCAAGATATTATCCATCATCCTCATGAAAGTTGTTGGGGCATTCATCAAGCCAAAGGGAATGACCAACCATTCAAAAAGACCTTCTTTGGATTTGAAGGTAGTCTTCCATACATCGGTCTTCTCTATTGGGACCTCATGGTAGTCGGACTTCAGATCAATCTTACTAAATTATTTCCCCCCCTTGAGTTTGTCAAGGAGATCATCAATTCATGGAATTGGGTACTGGTTCCTGAGGGTGATTTTATTTTGGGATCGATAATCAATGCAGAGTCGCCAAGTCTCGTATTTCTTCTGCACAAGCACAATTGGGCTTCCACAAGGTGATGATATTATTCATATGTGCCCCTTTTCGAGCAAATTTTGAATCTGGTGCTTGATTTCCTCATTTTTTGACAGAGAGTGGAAATAGAATGGCCCATTGGGTAGTGGTGCGTCGGGGGTTAGATCGATTGAATGCTTGACCTGATAATGCAGAGGTGCCCCAGTGGGTGACGAGAATATGTCTTTGTATTCTTCCATGACCTTATCCACTTTATTATACTGCATGGAGAGACCTACCACATAGGCCATGGATGTGGCTACAACCTTCCACTCACTTTGAGCGTGAATCACGAAGAAGGAAAACTTCCCAGTCTGAGAGATTAACTTCCTTCATTACTCGACATAGATCAAAGAAATGGCAATAGGTGGGACTACCTCGGGTATCTTGTACAATTTCTTGTCCAAAGTAATAATAAAACTACGATTCATAGACTCATATACAACATGATGTTTCCATGAATAAGGTTGGCCCAAATTAACATCACAAACTTCAAGAGGGGAAACATCACACAATACCTCATCTTTGAAGGGCTTGACGCCATAGGGTAGGCGACATTGTTGGCTGACATGGAGATCGCTCCCTTGGTGGAGCCATTCGATGGGGTAAGACTATGGGTGCAGTGTTTTCGACAAAGCCAACCGCTTAGTGACCTCTACTGAAATGAGGTTCTTCTGGCTACTCTTGTCAATGATGAAGTGCAACGAAGTAACCTTCACCCACATCTGTGAATGAAAGAGGTTCTCACCTTCCTATGGTTCATCAAGTTCACTAGGCTAGATCTTGGTGGTAGCAACGGTGGCACTGGGTCCTGTGTCAATGATTTGTCTCTCTTTTTCTGGTTTTGACTCAGAGTTGGAGCCCACATCTGATTTAGAGGCTTTCACCTCAGCCACCAATGAATTCTTTGAGTGACATTCAATGGTGTTATGCCAGGGGCTCTTATGGAACTTGCACCACTTCCCAGTGTCTTTCTTTGTATTCACATTGTCCTTCTTCGTTTGCAACTTAGACTGGATGCACTGAGGTTGTCCATCCTTGCTCTGTCCTTTTTTATGTGAGTTGGGGCTACCTTTTCCCTGATTCTGCTATGAGGGGTTCGTAGACCCAAACGACCACATCTTTTTTTTAAGCTTTTTCTCGATTTTGACAACATATCGATAGGCCACACCCAAGGACGAGATGGCTAGAAACTCCATTTTGTCTGGATGTATCTATGCATACCATCATGGTACTTGAGCGCCAGATGTCACTCAGAGTCTTTGATACCTAGCTTGGTGCACAAGGTATGGAAGAGATTGGTGAACTCTGGCACTGTTTGGTCCCTTTTCTGCCATAGTGTGGTTCATCTTGTATATAAGTCGTCATAAGTTCCAACAAGGTAGTATTGTTCCTTAATAGCATCCTTGAAAGAACCCCAAGTGGGTGCAACTACAATTAATGTAGATTCCTCTGTTTCCTTTTTCTCACAGAAAGTCTCCCACCAATCTTTGACATGGGGGACGACCTTAACGAGCAAAAATGTAGTATTTTCTTTATTGGGAAAGTTATGGACAGAAAAATACCCTTCTAGAAGGTTCAACAATTTGTCTACCGCATCTGCATCTATTTGACCTTCAAATATAGAAATATTAAAATTGATCTATACCTTGAAGGGGGTTGCGCCTCCACTTGATGAAGATGTGTCACATGTTGGCAGTGGCCAAAGGAATTGTGCAAAATTATCCATCATCTCGTTCCTCTGTTGTGAGAGGGATTCCTCGAGAAACAGTTTAAGGGGATATCCTACCCCATCGTCTCTCTTTTCTTACCCCATGGACAGTCATGGGGTTTGGCGAGGCCGACATTGCAAAGGCTCAACTAGTTCAAGTCCCAACTGCTTATACCCTAACCTCGTTGGGGACATGCACAAAGAAACAAATGAAGATTAGACTGCTCTGATACCACTGATCCAGATTTATGAGCAGAATGAAATGAAACACAAATCTATAATATTAAAGCAAAGATATAGTGAACAATAACATAGATACGATGAAACTTAACTTCTATTCAATAAATAAATCTACTGAAACTATAAAATGTAGAATGAAAAAAGATTTCTCAAATGGTGGTAACTAATCTCTGAGAAGAGATGTGGAGGCTACGCACATTCACCTGAGAAAATTATAATGAGGCCTCCAGGCCTTTTTAACATCAAGAAGTAATCAGAAAACCCTATACATCCAAAAACCTAACCCTAGGAGATGAAGCACCAACAGTCATGTGGGCCCCGATGGGGTAAGTTGGTACATCAACTTCTCGGGGTCATAACTTTTGTATAAGATCTTCATTTTAGGCGCACGATGTCCCATTGGAAAGGTATATCCAAGGACTACACATTTTTCCATCACAGTTTAACTCTGTTTATATTGTAACTGTGGCAAGCCCAAAAAACGTTGTTTAGGGCCTCAAAACGACCCCAGAAGTTTCAGATCCTAAAAGCTAGAAAAAAAGCTGCCAAGATGAAAATTGTATGTGAGCCAGTTGGAAGAGGTGGGTGGCCATCGATATCCACCTGGATTAATTTCAATCCAAATTGTTTGGGTTCGATGCATTTACCTCCAGTACTAGTTTTCTTTCTATCTTTGAAAAAAATTGGCCTAAAACTTATAGCCATATTGAAGCCTCAAGCAAAAATAAATCATGGGTTGATTCTTTTTATGCTCATTGCACTTGATGTTTCAGGTCCAATCCCTTCATGTTTTCACTTTACATAAATTTCTCTTGAATTCCCAAAATCATGTTTCATTTTAAATCCATGATTCTTTTCCCCCTGATACATACCAATTCAACAATTTCTTTTGAAGCATGGATAATGGATATACAAGCAATCAATGTAAATAACACTTAACATGGTTAGTGTGAAAGTATTATTGATAGACATTGGATATGATATTCAGATAATGGTTGATGGATGATAATTGATATGTTTGATTAAGAACATGTATCGTCCTTCCTTATTCATTATTTTCACTTTTCATACATTACAAAACCTTTCATATTCCCAATTACATTATAAATCTCATGTTCTTATCAATTGTATGAGTTGTGAAATCTGGAAATTGTCTCAAGGCAAGAAGGAAAAGTCGGATTAATATTCTCTTTTATCCTTGGTTGATTGCATACTTGATTGTTGATTGAGTCAGAGCCATTTCTAAAATTATGTTAAATTCAAAATGTATTTTATGTCTTACTTGCTATTGTACCTACTCTAATCTAGTCTTTGTGTTAATAGATAAGCTTTTTCAGTCAAAGAGAAAACATATATAATAGAGGAAATAGAGGAAATTGGAATAGAGGGAAACAAGATGGATGGCCTAGGGGCATAAACAAGAGACTTAGATTCTCTGTTCACTTTGATGTTGATTCCAAGGAATTTAATCAATTCCTCCAAACTGGTTTTATCAACTTTGCAGGCCAATGATAATTTAATCCCCCTCCACCACCTACTAGACCTCCATTGCAACCTCATCCTAACATTTTTCGACATACTTGTACAACCACATGTGTCCTTACAAACATAGGTTCTAGTGAATGATGGCTAGAATGAAGTTGTTCATGATCCCCAACCACATCACCATGGATGACCCACTATATCTCTTCCATTACCTCCACCTCCTCCCAAAAAACTTCTTCAACCTTTTCGTTCTATCGCTTCTCATGCACTACATCTCAATAAAAACAAAGATTTAGCTCATGAACCTAAACCTAGAAAATGGAAACAAGTTACCATGTCACCTAGTTCTGATTCATCTTCCCATTTTGTCACCTCACAATCCATTCCTAGAGAGAAAGAGCCTAAGAATATCAGCTTTGGTGATATGCACCCTGAAGCATCATCAAATGAAGGCAAGAAGTATGCCAAGGAAGATTAATAGAAACACATGAATTTATCTCAGGATAGTGGACAGAGGAGGACAACCTCCCACAAGAAATATAATTTTTAAATCTTATTTTATGATGATATTGTGACAGTTTATTGATGACAGACTTGCACTTTTAAATTTTGGACAATAGACACACACACACACACACATGTATTGGCATGCTTAAAATATTATGGGAGTCACAAGTGTTTTTTATGGCATTATTATTTATTTTGGGGCCAATGGATGTGGATTTACTTTATGGGTGGTATGCATATTGCAAATGTGGAGGTACAAGGGAATATTTTGAAAATTAAAAAAATTAAGTCATTTAGGGGGGTCCCCACCTATTAGTATTATTTATTTAAAAACCATTATTATGATTATTTACTAAAATCGGTCCCACTTAACTAAAGTTAGTTAACTACTTAACTAAAAGTAGTTAAACTAATCAAAACTACCTTTGAGGAATAAAAGGAGGACTTGATGAAGGGACAAACAAGAGAGAATAGAGAGGATAACTTTGATAAGGTTTTCTCTTGCTCTAGAGTGAGATTACATTCATTTTTTATTCACTTATGAATTACTTAAAGGCCAAATATTCTTGTTGATAGCAAGGTTTTACTAAAGGTGGCAATATGAAGGACCAAGAAGCATATATTATTGACATGCTTCCAAAGGTCAATCACTTGGTTTGATAGTCTGTTCATTCTCATTTGACTTCTGAATTAATTTTCAATATTGATTATAATTGTTTTTCAGAGTCAAGATAATGGCATATTTGTGGCTTGTTGATCCAGTTTTATAGTTTTGGTCTTTACTTAGAAGATACCAGTAGTCTCTGCATGATGTAACATTCCACCTATGACTTCTTTTTGTCCTTACCCATGCAAGGGTATGAAGAGAAATTATTTGGCTATACTTTAGAATTGAATTAATAAAAACTTTGTTGGTTTTTTATCTCACTTTTGGACTTGATGTGTAATTATTATTTCATATTTGTCTTCTTATCTTTTTATGATATAAATATTTCAGTTGCAAACATTTTTATTTTTCTTTGATAAAACAACAAAAACATAAAAGCAACATTAGCCCCAAGTACATATTTCTTGAGGACTAATTGATATTTTTGTAAAGGATATAAAAACAAGGTAATAATATCGCCTATCTTGCATTAACCTAGCAAGATTCGAAAATGTTGTTATAAGGTTTTCCATTCATTTTCATCAACATAATGGCTTGAAGAAGAAGACAGAACTGTGGGTGATGTTGCTCTTTTGGTTAAGACACGATCACTGAAACACATGGTTCAGAGTGATGTTTCTGGTGAGATCGAAGTCTTGGAGGAAGGCAACCCACCCTCTATGCCCTTGAAGTTTCCGACCAAAGGAAAAATGCCATGTTGACATGACTGGGGATTTTCCTATGGAGGAGGACCACCTGAAGCTTCTCTTTGAGGTCCACGGTGAGGTGGCCAACTTAAAGTTCATGGTTTAGCAATTGGACCAAAAGATCACTCTGTTGTTGGCTCTTTGCCCCAGCCAAGCACAACATAGATCTGCACCGAAATTGTCTACCCATAAGGTGATCCTCCTAGACATGTCAATTCATCTACATTCATGCCACATGGTAGCTCCTCCTGATGGACATGTTTCTCACTCGCTCAGTAGTTGGCCTTTGCTTTCTAGATGTTTTTTTTTATCCTAGGCATGTAGTTATAGTTGGTCTTGTTTTGATGTCTATACTTTATTATCTGTTAGGAATCATTACAGAACATTTGTTGTTTTTTTTATCCCCCCTAGGGATGTTTGATTTATGATTTTTTCTTGGGTTGGGTTGGTTTCATATCATGGTGACCCAAACTCAAGAATATTGTATGTGTAAATTTTATGTTTACTAGAAGGTAATACATTTTTTCTTACTTACAAAAAGAAAATTGGGGTAAGGTGTGAAATATGATCAACTCTATATTTTAAATCGATGATACATCATCTAAGTAAACACTGATGCTATAATTGATGAGACCTCAAAAATAAACACTTATTTCTCTTTGAAAAGTGGCTCCAACTTTAATCAATCCAAAAGACATTATTTTGTAAGCAAAAGTACCCCATTTGGTATGGAACATGGTTTTAATCCTATCTTCTTCTAATACCAATACTTGATTATATCTTGAGAAACCATCAATAAGTGAGAACATTTCAAATCTTGTTACAATGTGTAGGAGTTGCTCCATCGGTGGAATCAAATAGTTGTCTTTTTTTGAAGCCTTGTTTAAGTTTTGGAAATCAACATAAAGATGAATTTCTCCTGTTTTCTTCCTAACTAGTATGAGATTGTAAACACAAGCATAATGTTAGACTTGAAAATATTTTTGGCATCAAAGAGATTTTTTAACTCTTTCTGAATTTGATGTTCTAGAGAAGGATGTATTCTACACAGTTTTTGTTGGAATGGATTGAATTCCTTTTTCATGGGGATAATATACTAAATGATCCATGTTCCATAAGTTTTAAGGTCATCACATGACCATGCAAATACATTTTGGTACATTTTGAACAGTTTAATATATGATATATTTTCCTATTCAGAACATCCTCTACCCAAATTAACATTTTTTGAATTTTCTACAATTCCTAGATTGATGGATTTGTAACCTAGATTGGAACTATTGGTTTTTACATTTGGTGATCCTTAAAATATATTTTGTAGGTAATTTTGTTTTTCTAGATTAACAATACCTTTAGGCATAGTGTGTGATTTAGCTTCAATTGATCTATTCCCTTCCTCTTCAAAAGTTTCTTGAAAATCATCATCATTGATAGCTAAAATCATCATCATTGATAGCTAAATCCTTGAAGTTCTCCCCATTGGTGAGAAATCCCAATATCTATTCATCACCCTCAAATACTTTCCAATTAGTGATGCTATCTAGGATAAAGGATTTATAGAGCAACTTAGTTGCAAATCTACTAGCTTCAAAATCCTCTAATGGAGAGAGTCTAGACGCAATGATAGCCAATGAATCAACCATTAGATTCTTAGAGCATGGGACTATTGTAATATTAAAAGCATTAAATTTATCAATAAACCTATGAAATTCATTTTGATAATTCTTTAGGTGTGGCAAATTATAGTGTATTGTATTTTAAATTTGTCTAACTATAATCTCAAACTCTCCAAACCCTTTGATTTTTTCAATTTTTAAATAGATGATATTTTTAAGACCTAGGACAAGTGCCTCATACTATACAATATTGTTTTTATAATCAAACTCTAATCTAAAAGAAATGAAATTGTATTTACCCCTTGGATAAATCAACAAACAATCAGCTCCAACTCTCTCTTGAGATTTAGAACCATCAAAAAAATAAAGTCCATATAGAAAGGGTATAATTAAAGTCTATTTTGGTTTTATTTAATATATTTAGAGTATCAAAAGAAATAGAATTTACATTGTTTACAAAATCGGTGCTACTTCCTATCTCATGAAAATTATCTTCCTATGAAGTCAATTCAGATCGTTGTGTTTCGGGTAGATAAAAAACTTCAACAACAAACTTACCAAAATCAAAGTCTAAAGCATAATTTCCAAGAATTGAAAATTCTAAAGATGAAGGTTCATTAGTTGCCTCAAGATCAGTAACAATATGCTTCATGTATATTTCTCTATCAATCTTGATCTTGTTTGGATGCACATTGCATGGAAGCCAAAGTTGTGACCAATCTAATGCAAAGTATGCTTGTAATTTTTGATACCAATCTATACTAAGAAAGAGGCCATATGCTTAAATAATACCAACCACAACAATGTCTATAACTTGGTGAACCTTGGAATTAGAGGCTAATCTAATCAGAACATCCTCCAAATCACCAATTACCTTAACTTTTGATCTATCAAGTTGAATGATGTGTGTCGAACATTTAGTTTGGGTAGAATTCAACTTTTTACAGACATAGTATGGAATGACATTAGAAGAAGCACCCGGATCTACTAGATAGTTATGAATGTTTTGATTAAATATCTCAAAATTTAGTAAGAATGGAGGATTCAAAGACACAATTTTTTCCCATAAGTGCAATGCTAATGGATTCTTTCTATTATTGTTTCCAACTATATTATTAGTAGTTTTATCAGAAGTTAACAATTGCATTTTTTCATCTTTCAAGGCTTTCAGCAAAGACTTGCTTTGCTATGAAATTTTCATATATCAAGTATTGAATTATTTGATTTGATCTTCTTTAGATTTTTTATAATTTTTTATTCCATATGCTTTGAATAACTGGTTAAAGGCTTATGCATAACAAAGATTATAGAGGCAGGTCTAACAATGGGGTTAACAACCCATGGTTTTCTTGTATTATGAGTTTAGGAAATTTTTTTATTGTTGAGTTATGGGTCGTTTTCTCCCAATTTAAACTGTTAATCCTTCTTCCACAAATCCCTCATCTTCATCCATATTCACACCAAGAAGCATATCCCATAATACCATATCTATCTCACTAGAAAGTTCTAGAGATTTTCTTCCATTACTCCCTCCAATGGTTCATCAAATTCTTCTACTTTTGCAAAACCATCCAAAACTCTATTGGCTACAAAATTCATTGCATTTATCCATCATGGAAAGATATTCTCAAAGTGATTGGACTGATGATAGCTGCAATAGTTATCCATGGTTACTCCTTCTAAATCATTGTTTAAATTTGCAAGAGGTGGATCAACATATTTAGGAGAGAAAGGCCTCTATGGTTTCTGATCGGAAGTTCATTCTCTCGAACTTATCTTCATATATATTAATTTGTTGGATAGTCATTTGATCATTCTCTACATGATTTCCATATCCATGGACTCTTTTTCCTTAGCCTCTATGGGTTTGTTTAGTTGAATTCTTGGTAAAATAGGACCTTTTTTGGGTGGCACAACTTCCTTCTTCTCCAATGTGGTCCGATTTTCTTTTCATCCTTTCATTTCAAATTCAACCTTCTTACCTTCATCAAAATTTAATGCTATGGTATTTTTTTACTTCTCACTTAATGAACATTGAAATTATTTCATGTAATGCATTAGCAAAAACTTCAATTTGAAGCTCTAGTGTAGGCACAATTCCATCTTTAAAATTTTTTAGGACTGTGGTAAACCTTTGATTGAAGTCTTTGACCTTTTCCTTCAGACCCACTGTTGACCCAAAAATCTACTTCAGGCTCAACATGTTGTTCATTATTTTCATATTTTCTAGAGCTAGCATGAGGGTTTCTCTTAGTGACCCATTAAGCTCTGGTTTCAATCAAATATAGTGGTAGGAGTTATAGTTATTATGGACCTTTCCCATTAAAAAGTGTCAGTGGGTTACATTCATAGGTTCATTTGAGCACATAGTGACTTATCAAACACTAGAAGAGTACCAAACATAAATTCAAGTCAATTGGTCTCAGTTCAAATCAATTAGAGGGTGTTAGATTCAGTTTGGTTAGTTCCTCCATTATCAATCAGAGGTATAGTAGGGTTAAATGGATTTCAAATTCATAGTGTCCCTTATCCTACTATAACCTATTTGAAATCTACACAATAATCATCAATATCCTTATGTCCAACAACATCTTATTGGCACTTAAGCGAGCTCATTCCGACCTTGTTTGGATTGACTCGAAACCGTGATATTTTTCCCCTAGGGGAGGCCTTCCAGGGAATTTTTGAGTTATAAAACCCTCCCATATAATAATTCCATATGCCAAGGCTTCTCCATTCATATTTCATGAACGAAGGAATCAGTTTGAAAATTTGTCAACATTGGCCCCTTTCACTGGTCACTGGGCGGGTATGAACACAGAATTTCATAGGAAATAAAATGAAATATGTTTGTTGGTTAGAAAATAAAATGATTTCAGCCTATACATATTAGGATAATATTTCCAACGACCTATCATCTTCCTGATTTTGAGTTCGTATGACCGGTCTACAAAGGGCACAAATTTCATGCCTCCTAAATGACCAAAATCCATAGTTGTAACTTCCTTATCAGTTTAGGTTCTGAGATATGACTTGAAAGGAAAATTACGCATAGATGTGTTTTAGAGAAATGCGATACCTTTCCATCGGTATATCTTATGCTTGGTTTTGACCCCCAGTTGTTGAGAACAAGCCTTTACAATTTCAAGACGAGTTTCAAAGGGCAATTTGGTGACAGTGGTTCAAGGTTTAAAATTTTATGTTGAAAGGATCTGAATCATAAAACAATGTAGTAGAATTAGATACCTTTTCAATGGTGCCTCATTTTCCTCATTTTGACATCTTATGACCCAATTATAGTTGTTACAAATCTAAATTGGTTGAGGCGAGATGGTCTCACCAGATTGTAGGGCAGAGGTTTAGGTTAGTAAAAACATTACTCAACGGCATTGTCTTATGTTTTGATTCTCACATCATCGAAGTACTCATCGAGACGTTTCTGTTGATACTTTGTTTGCATCAATTAGATATCATATAGCGATGTGGCATCTTTCGCAAGATTGGTCATTTTGTGGACCCCACGAGCAAATAAGGGTTTTAGAGAGTAGACTTTCCTAGCCAAAATTGAGGGCCTATATGGCACAATACTAGGTTGTTGATTGTATATTCGCAACGGGCTCATCGAGAACTTTCTGAAGGCATTCCCCATGTCACATTTTGACTCTGTCTCTAGCATCAATTTTGGTCTCCGTTAAGTAAAAGCTTTGACTTTGCACATTTTTCGAGGAAATGAATAAAACAACAACAACAACAACAACAATAATAATAATAATAATAATAAATGAGAAAAAAGAGGAGAATGACATGCAATTCCCCTATACAATTTGGAAGAAAGGAAAAAATACAAAAAATAAAAATAAAAAAATACAAAGACCCTCCCCCTCCCTCTCTTAGCTCATTTGACAGGTTTTCTAGAGGGGGAGAGGTATCTGGATTTGGAGCATCGAGTTCAGGTAGCAGAGCAAAGGAACATGTCATACAATGACTAGAATCAAGATTAGGCCAGGTATTACATACATATTTTCCTCAAACATTGGTTTTGTTTACTCAGATATATTATTTGTATTGGGTTGATGGCTTTTCACTGAAAAGACTGGGTTGCATGCCATTTTGTTTATTGGCTTAGAGTTTAATTAATTGGTTCAGAAATTTGTTTATTGGTTCAAAGTTTAATTGTTGGTTTGTGTTGTTGTTCCTGAGTAAAATTACAAGACATAGGGGATTTGAACCCTTCTTGGGCACCATGCCCAAGCCTCCATGGCCCTCTTAAACCTTTGAGTTTTGGTACTGTGGTAGGCCTGAGCATGCAAAAATGGAGGTTGGGGCTTTGAACCCCCGACATCCCACTTTTTCCCCTTTTCTCCAATAAAAAAGTTGAACCTTTAAACAAAATTGGAGGGGAGGGGGTCAAACCCACAACCTCCCCTCCCCTTTCTTATAGTTTAAAACCGCTCTTTTATAAAAAAAACAAAAAAGTGTTGAGACCCCACTCTACCACCAGTGTGCACATAAAAATTTGCCCAACCACCTCTCTATCAAAAAACAACCATACAATTTATGTTGTATATTTGCACCTGCGCCACCTTTTTTCTGCTTAACAACCCCATGTGGGGGCACATTCCAAAACCCTCCTCCCACCCATAGACCAAAGACGACCTCCGCCATGTCTACACCATAAAAAAAGGGGTCGGGGTTTGTCCTACCACTAGGGCGGAGACACTACCACCCCTCCGTCACTGCCACCGAGGTATAATTATATGTTAACCAAAAAAAATTCATTGGAATATGTTTTGACTTGGGGGTTT
>SNQJ01S0020053.1:91762-105501 GCA_010110895.2 Picea sitchensis
TCCTGTTTGTTAAATATTTCGTCATGTACAAGCTTTCCAGCTTTGACCACAAACTGGATGTTGTCTTCTCTGTAACAATGTTGAACAATACATCATCGGCCAAACACAGGCGTATGGCACTCAGTGCTCTCGCATCCATCTCATCCCATTCTTCATCTGTTATGGATGCGGGCTGCTTTGTTTTTCCCAACAGCGCCTTCACCACGCCTTGTTGCACGAGCAGATCGTGCATCTTAACCTTCCAGATTTCGAAATTGTTCTTGCCATTAAACTTTTCAATTTCGAACTTGGCACTCTGCATCTTTTTCATCAGAGGAAACATAAAAGAGACAAACACCACTGTTTGTAATATCCAAAAAACCCTTTAAAAAAGTGAAGAAATAATATGATGTAATTTTCAAAAGAAATTACATTCACCTTTAAAAATAAAAATAAAAATTCACCTTATTCCTCCACCTTAATTCTTCCACCCTTTATCCTCCACTTCTTCATTATTATATTTCTCAAATATAATAAAAACCTTTAATACTCCAAAGAGGTAAAAGTATTACTTTAAAAACAAGAAATCATATGAATCTTTCCAAAAAAATGGAAGACCTTCATACGCTACCTTTTACCTTTAAAAAAGCAAGTTTAATATGAATGTTTACATAAAAAAGAAGGGGAGCGCTCCTTAAGGCATCCAGCGCTCCTTGGGAGTGTAGAAGGGTGCGCTCCAGCAAATATTAAAAGAAGCACGTAAGGGAAGGAGACCCTGACGCTCCCTTTAGCCTGGAAGGTGAGCGCTCAGCTCCCTTCCAGCGCTCCTTCACAAGAAAAAACCAAGAAATTCTTTCACAGCGCGCCCGTAACTTGGGTATGAAGCGTCGGCGCTCCTGCTTTACCTTCTGCCCAGCGCTGGCGCGCCGGCGCCCCTGTGCAACTTTCTGCCAAGCGCTGAACCCTTCAAACAACGAATTCTTCCCGGCTGCGTCCTCCTCAACTCCTGAGCTCCTGAGCTCTGATACCACTTGTTGTAATTGCCAATGCGGAAAACACAATTACCATAAGATAAACAATACATATGCAAACACAAAACACATCAAACAACAGTTTACGTGGTTCACCCAAATGTTGGGCTACGTCCACCAAGCATAGGTATCGGTCATCTTATTATTCATCTAATGGAGATTACAGACACACTCTCTGACTCTGACAGCCTCTACGGGCATACAAATTTATAGCAATGTTTATTAGAAACTGACTAATAAATGTAATCTCATCCGTAGTTTAATTTAGGTGCATTGGTTACAACCAATCCTGGTTTATAGGATCTAGAATCCTATTCACGGATTAGTCTTGTTGTCACCATTTCCAACAGAGATGACGTTGAAAATTCAATTAGCAAAGGATCGATCTGTTAGCAATTAATTAAATAACCAGAACCTAGCTCATTAAATGGATATAGGAGTGGGCGAACCAACTGGGAAATGGAAGCTCCGAGTACTTTTCGAAGCTACTTACTCGGTTCTGGACCAGGCTCTTAATAATTTATTAACTCGGCTTAGATCTCTGATCCCGCCTTGCAATAGCAGTAGTTTTATCCACCTGGCCGAGGAACCTGGCACCATAACGTCTTAAGCTTTGTTCACCAGTTTGTTCACGATCCAACCATGGGTACGCCGCATCATCCATCTAGAGTAGTGGCTCAACTGCTCTACCAAAATTGTTCCAATAGCTCAACTATTCTACTTGCTTCTATGCTTCTTCATGCTCTAGAGCTCAGAGCGAGCCCTTCTCGTTCTCTACAGAGCAGCAGCAAGCAGCAAGCAGTAGAGCTCACTTTCTAGTTCGATTTCTACTTGTAGGTGGCAGTGGTCAGCCACTACTGCACCTGCTGCTTGTTTTCGTTTTCATTGGCTTGTGATTAGTCACTTGCTTGTCAGCCTAAGCCTCCTTTCAATAGTTTATATGGCTACACATACCATTGATGATACTTCCAAAACCACGCCAAGGTGCCCGGCAAGCATCTATTCGCCCTACGTTAATTGCCCCTTCCTTCCTTTTTGCCAGTCTCAGAACCGGTGAACTATGCTATGGGGCAGGCTCGGAGCACTACAATTCCTATTGATTGGCCTTAGAGAAAGTAGTCGGTAATAGTACAGGGTCCTATGTTTTTGTGTCTTTGTTATTAACATGACTACCTTTAAGTGGTTCTCCCCAGCATCTGGCAAGCAGGGATCTAGCTTGGCAATAAATCTATAGAGAGTAGCATGATAGAAGGTAGGCGTGGTATGAAGGGTAATGGGTATCTTATCCCCATCACTCATGGAGGCATAGTCGATATTATTTCTGCGATATGGACTATCCATCCTAGTCAACCTAGTAGTTGATAGATATAAGCGTGCAGTAAATGCATCACTTCAGTAACTTTTTGGAAGAACGAAAAACGTCCAAAATAAGTAATTTCAGCCATTAATCTTGAAATCAATCAACGATACAACTCATCTCACCATTGTATAAATACCCATTCATGTAATGCGATAGACAAGTTATTGTGTATTCACATATGCATGTGTTTAACTATATGTGCTCTTCTCTATTTGGTATTAGAGCCAAGAGAGCCGTGAGGTCCATGTGACTCAGAGAGGACGTGAGTGTTGTGAAAGTTGTGAGGTCCGAGAGAGCTAGGCTGTGAGGAATTGCTGCTATCGTTTTGTTTCTTGTGTAAGAGTGCTCTCCACCTGTGCAAGAGAGCCGTGAGTGCCCTGTGAGAGAAGAGAGGGCCATGAATGTAGTGAAGGGTGAAATCATAGAGAGAGGTGAGAGGGTGTTGTTATGTCACCCTGTGTGGAAGTGTTTGATCTATCCGAAGTTGGAGCAAAGTTATCGCCCATGTTGTTTAAGGATTAAAAAAAAGAGAGCAACTGTTAAGCGTTGATAGTCATTGTTATGACTGGGAGAAGAGATTGTGACTACTGTTGTGACTGGTTTTTTCTTTGTTGTACGAAGAAGCAGTGAAGGGGCCATCGTTTTCTCTTGAGAGAAGGGCATTGGCAGTGTCAACATTCGTGTGAACGTGAAGGAGGTGAGGGCTGCATGAGAGGGTCTTCAATCTGCGTGAAGATTACATGTTTGTTTTCTACCTCTCCGCTATTAGATCATTTGTTGTATGTCTGGTTAGATCATTTGTTGTCTATCTGGTGTAAGGGAGAGTTGTGGACTCTTGGGCCCATCAGAATTGCTAAAATCTGAGGAGCGATTGAGGCTAGAGGATCTCTGTGGAAGAGGCATTCAATTTTTTTTTGAAAGAGGCCGTGAAGGTATACATATTTCCCTTTATGGTTGGTAAATTTTAGTAAAAATGATTTTTTTTTGTCTTTTATGGTTGAATGTTGGACTATTTGGTGAAAGAGGTTTTTATAGTGTGTAAAGAGGAACATAAATAGTAACTTAAAAATAATGTGGAAAGGTGTCATGGTGTGGTGAATTTAATAAA
Source organism: Picea sitchensis (assembly GCA_010110895.2). Taxonomy (NCBI): domain Eukaryota; kingdom Viridiplantae; phylum Streptophyta; class Pinopsida; order Pinales; family Pinaceae; genus Picea; species Picea sitchensis. The sequence goes on from SNQJ01S0020053.1 coordinate 95,241, forward strand.
TTAAAACTAAAAAAAAACTTGAACTAAAGCTAAATGGTGGTGTGTGATAATGTGATGATATGGTGTTTATTGGTAATATGGTAGTGTAATTATATGTTTTTCATTGTGTATGGATTATGACAAAGCTCACATTATAAAGAGGTGATGTTATATATTTTTATTTGGGTTATCCAGAATTTGGAACATCGATTATTACAGAGTTTTTTTGGGTTCTAGAGTATTGGTTATTACTAACCATTTTAGTGTTATAAAAAAAATGGCAAATATCATGGCAGATTTATATATAAATGAATCAAATAAGTTAAATGGGGAAAATTATGTCAATTGGAAGTTTAAGTTGCAGACACTGATAAAAGGATACAATGTTTAGTCGATCGCATGTGGAGACTAAGCAAAACCAGTTGCCCTCACAACCTCAGTTCATGATTGGGAGCAACGAGAGACTAAAGAGAAGGTGCTTTTGAGGATGTCCATCAAGGACAATATCATCCCACACATTAGGGAACGAAAAACATCCCATGAAACTTGGTAGACACTTAAACGTTTATATGATACAACAAACACAAACCGTGTATTATTTTTGAAGAGTAAGCTTTTTTCAATTAAGATGGAGGAGAATGAAAATATCAGTAACTTCCTTTCTAGAATCAAAGAATTGAAAGATAAGCTAGGAGATATTGGTGAGAAGATTTTTGGTACTGATCTGGCCACTGCCACATTAAATGACATGTTGGATGAATATCAAATGTTTATTACTTGGCTTGCAACTAGGGAATATGCCCCTACTTTTGATGAATTGACATGTATTATTCTGCAAGAGGAGTGCACAAAGAATCTCAATAGCAGATCTCACAATTCAGATCTGACATTACTGGCGAAAGGGAAACAACCCTACAAAGGAAAGTGATGGAGGATAAATAAAGAAGACAAGCCACATACAAAACCGCAGGGCACCACCAAGCACAAACACACATGTGAAGAAGAATGGAGGATGCTTCTTACTGTGGTAAGTTTGGACATTATGATAAATATTGTAGGAGGAGGAAGTTTAATGAGTCCAAATATAACAAACATTCAGGAAATTTTGTTGATAAACGTGCGAGAGTATGTGATGATTTTAAAAATCTCAAGTTGTTTGTTTATAATGTTACTTTATCAGCAGACACTGATGATGCTAATTCTCAGTTTATTGATTCTGGTGCTTCAATTCATATGTCATGTAATAAGAATTGGTTTGATACATATCATGAAAACATTAATGATGTTCATAAGATCTATCTAGGAGATGATAGGTCACATGAAATTAAAGGGTATGGAGACGTATTTGTGACTTTACCTACTGGGGAGGTGAAACAAATCCATAATGTAATGTATGTGCCAGGCTTAAAGAAGAATTTGATTTATGTATCCACCATTGCAGATCAAGATCTAAAATTTGAATTTGTTAAGTCACAATGTGTAGTGAAGGACATACAAGATCACTACAAAATCATTGCAAGAGGATCTAGAGTTGGAGGACTATATAAGCTTGATGTTACAAGGGGGGATCATCAAGCGTTGGCATCCACAACTATGTCAATAGAAGAGTTGTGGCATCAAAGGTATGGACACCTAAACCATAATGATCTTATGATGTTTTAGAAGAAAGAAATGGTAGAAAGTCTTCCAATGCTTAAGAGTGAACATGTTGAATGTGAAGGATGTGAAGGATGTGCATTAGGAAAACAACATAGAGAAGAGTTTCCTATGCATATAGATAAAAGAAAGAGAGAAATTTTTGAACTAGTGCACACTGATGTTTGTGGACCCATGCAAACTAGATCTCTTGGAGGAGCATTTTATTTCCTTATCTTTATTGATGATAGAACTAGATACACTTGGGTCTATTTTATGAGAAAGAAAAGTGATGTTTTTTAATATTTTAAAGAATTCAAGAATATGGTTGAAAAGAAAACAAGAAGGAGCATCAAGATTCTTAGGTCAAATCAAGAAGGGGAGTATACATCAAGGGCATTCATCAGGTATTGCAAAATAATGGGATTCAACAACATTTTACAGTGCCACATACTCAGCAAAATGGAGTAGCAAAGATGAAAAATAGAACCTTGGTTGAATGTGCTCGCAGTATGATAAAAGGTAAAAATCTTTCTAATGGTTTTTTGGCTGAAACAATAAGTATTGTTGTATATCTAAAGAATAGGAGTACTACAAAAAATTTAGAGCACAAAACACCTTTTGAAGCTTTTTATGGATATAAACCAGAAGTGAAACACTTGAGAATATTTGGGAGTAAAGCATTTTCTCACATTTCAAAAGAAGATAGAAGAAAGCTTGATGCAAAGGCAATCAAATGCATATTTATTGGTTATTGTACATAATACAAAGCCTATAAAATGTTTGATCCTAGCAATCATAAGATGTTTGCAAGTAGAGATGTGTTGTTTCATGAAAATGCAGATGAAATACGAAAATCATATGGTTATGATGTATGAAATCTACCTAAAGAAAATGAGGAAAGTGCTAAAGAAGAAGAAGAAGAAGTCGTCCAAGAAGAAGCTCCAGGCAACGTAGATTCTACAAGTAGCCAGAGCACGCCTAGAAGAGGTGAAGGAACTTCACAAAGAAGTGAAGAACTAAGGAGGACAACAAGACAATCTGAGACCCCTGTCAGGTATAGAGACTATGCCTTAATAACTCAAGCTATGAATGTGGTAGAGCCTTTAAATTATGAGCAAGCTAAAGACCACAAAGAATGGATGGATGCCATGAAGAAATAATATGATTCTATAATTAAAAATGAAACACGTGAATTGATGGAATTGCCTGAGAACAAAACCCCCATAGGATCAAAATGGTTGTTCAAATATAAATTTAATGCTGATGGTAGTATAGACAAATACAAAGCTAGATTGGTTGCCAAAGGTTATTCACAGAAAGAAGGGATAGATTATGAAAACACTTTTGCTCCTGTAGCAAAAATGAATACTATTAGATTAATGATTGTATTGGCTACCAAGTATAATTGGAAGTTGCATCAATTAGATGTCAAGTCAGCGTTTTTGAATAGAGAATTAAAAGAAGAGGTTTATCTTGTTCAACTAGAGGGGTTTGTAAAGAAAGGAAAAGAACATCTTGTATGCAAGTTGAAGAAATCTTTATATGGACTTAAACATACACCTAGGTCTTGGTATAAGAAAATTGATACATTTTTCTTTCAACAAGGTTTTATAAAAAGTAAAAGTGATCCCAATCTGTATATCAAGAAAGATAGAAATGGTCAAATTGCTTTGATTTCTCTATATGTAGATGATCTTATCATAAGAGGAAATGCTACTGGGTTGATTGAAGAGATCAAAAGAAAGTTGTCACAAAAGTTTGAAATGAAGGATCTTGGACATTTACATTACTGTTTAGGTCTTGAGGTATGGAGAAAAAATGGTAAGACCTTAATCACACAAAGCAAATATACAAAGGAGGTACTCAAGAGGTTTAATATGAACACATGTAAGCCAGTATCTACTCCATTAGAACAAAATGTTAATCTCAACAATAATGATGACTCAAAAGAAGTGGATGGTACTTTGTATCAACAATTGGTGGGAAGTCTAAATTATCTCACCACAACCAAGCCATATATTTCATATTCAGTGAGCATTCTTAGTCAATTTATGGCTAAGCCTCATGAGAATCACTGGAAAGTTGCAAAGAGAGTCGTCCAATATTTGAAAGGGACTATTGATTTTGGTATTGAGTATACTAATGATTTTGATGTTGAGTTGACAGGTTTCTCAGACTCTGATTGGGTAGGAGATCCAGATGACAAGAAGTCTACTACAGGATATGCATTCAGTATTGGATCAAGAATCGTGTCCTGGAGCAGTAAGAAACAACCAATTGTTTCTTTGTCATCCACTGAAGCTGAGTACAAAGCATTATGCACTGCTGTGAAGCAATTTGGCTAAGAAGGATAATTGAAGATGTTGGAGAAAAGAAAAAAGTACCAACAATCATTCAATGTGACAACCAAAGTTCCATCAAACTGGCAAACAACCGAGTGTATCATGCTAGGTCAAAGCATATTGAGACAAACTATCATTTTGTAAAAGAAAAAATAAAGTCAAATGAGATTGATGTATTGTATTGCAACACAAATGACAATGCTTTAGATATATTTACATAGCATCTTGGAAATGCTAAGTTTGTAATATGTAGAAATAAGATAGGTGTTGTAAAGGTTGTTTAATTAAGGAGAGTGTTAGCAATTAATTAAACAATCAATTAGCTTGGTAGTTGATAGAGATAAGTGTGCAGTGAATGCATCACTCTAGTAACTTCTTGGAAGAATGAGAAATGTCTGGAAGAAGTAATTCCAACCATTGATCTTGAAACCAATCAACGGTGCAACTCATATCACCATTGTATAAATACCCATTCCTATAATGCGATAGCCAAGTTATTGTGTGTTCATCTCTGTGTGCTCTTCTCTGATTCGATCACTGACCACATTTCTTATGTCGCCCTTGAAACCTATATAGAAGAATAGTGAATACAATCTCACTATCTTTTGTGGACCTCGAGTGGGGCGTTCCGTCCTAATTTTCTTGAGGTTTGATACTCCCATTAATGACGAGTTTATAATAGTGCTCCATAAGCAAATTCGCGAGTTGTACGGGTCATAGTGAGGACGAGGCTGGGTTGTATGGCAAAAAATGAGTATTGCCTTTCCTTTTTTCAACTCATCATGATAGTTTCTGAGGAGTACTACTATTATCAAAACAACATATCTCAGATATGCTTCAACAATGAAGAAAACGCCCATGAAATTAAATAAAACACCAACGCAATGAAGAAAACTCCCACGGAACTACCAAGATCAGATTCGAACAGTGCTAATCCACCCTTCCATTATACACAAGAATGCTAGTTTGTTAGTGCAACCGGATAATACCCCAGGAAAGTTTATTTATCCTCCAACTCATTCTTGTTCGTTGATTGATGGATTTTCTTCATAAGTTGGGAGGTAAATGCCCAGATCATTGCACGATCAACCTAGATAATAAATTTGGGTGAGCAATATTCAGCTTGCTAAGTAGTATTGAATGGTGTTGTAGTTGGAATATAAGTAGTTGGATTTGACAGCAATTCAGATCGGATGCCTTATAATCCACTTACCTCATTATTGTGCTCAACATTGTTGTGAGATCCGATGACCTATAATCCACCTACCTTAGCATTCAATCCTACTAAATGTTACATAACAGGTTGAATATTGACAAAAATACTGCTTATCAGGCTAGATATTTTAACCATAAATTTGGGGCTTAGTAGGCTGGATATTGGCAGCCATAAATTTGGTGCTCTCAAGCAATGGTTGACTGACTCGTTTTGGTCAATTTTTCTCAGCTCAAAACCCACATCAAAATCCTAACGGGTCAACGATCTCATTACAAGATAAAATGGTGCCTTGGAATAAATGTTGTTAGGGCGAGTTCATAATTAAATCAACTGCTAAGCTTTGTAGCTTTTACATTCTTTACACTGGATTTAATGCAATTTGCCAACGCCTTCATAAATACCAGGAGTTTGTTCACGAAACTGTAGGATCGATCATAACCATTCCCGCTTGAAAGCACTCTGAATTCGTGTCAATCGTTAGCAAAGGTCGCTAGTCGCTGATTGCCAGCGATGTTGAAAGGATTGTTGATTCCTTTTAGAGATCGTTGATAAGAGGGATAAAGATGTTTAGTCGACCGGAGAGACAAAGAACACGGGCACGGGTCTCAAGCTATCTGAACGAAAAAATATTACGAACACCATTATACCCGGACGAGTTAAAACAAAGAACTCCGGTGCAAGACAAGATCACTTTAGAGGAAGATCGTCGATCATCAGTGAAACCCAGTAGTCATGCTTGGAACTCGACCACTTGCCCGGAGAGCTTAAATGAATGTGCAGAGAACTTCCCAAGAGAGCCTCTAGTTTTCTCTTGGTGAAGTTCAAAACTTGACCTCCAGTTTGCACCGGAGGATTTTGTGCTAACTACTCCAGTGCACACAACATAAAAGTTTGTGCAAACTGCTTTGAAATAGCAATAGGACCCCATGAGACTGCATTCTGTATTTTAGCCATAACATTTGACTAGGGTGTCTATTTCATGCTTGTTCAAGGTGTATGACTTCCCAGTTATAAGATTGGATAATTTCATAACCAATTTTCTTCATTTTTCATGATTAATATCTAGCACCTTGTCAACAACTATGGATAACAAAATGCCTAGGTCATGAGAAGATGAACCTAGAAAAAAAATCAAGGAAACATACACTAACTCTTGGTAAATTAATATTTCAGTTGTTTGGATCTAAATGATTGGTTTTAATAGTTTATTTGAGATTACTCTGAAGTCATTCATTTTTTGCGTATTAAATGGTGTCAGGTACCAATGTCGAAAGGAGGTCATGCTCCATGTTCTCGCAATGCGATCTACAACCAAGGAATATAGAACATTAACAACGATATCAATTGTCCCGGGCAAAAAAGAGAATCAAGCTCAAATGGTTGAATAGGGAATCCAAACTCTATGATGATCAATACTCATAATGCCCATGCCAATCAATATGGTGGATGTGACACACTATGAACGAAATCTATGATGGCCCACCAGCGCTAGAGACAAATTCGAGATATAATTGTTCTTTGTTGCTCATCATCACAAAGGGAGTAAAGACAAAGGCTGGTAAATGAAATGTCACGGGGGTAGGCAGAAGGCCAAGAGTCATATTGTGCCGCAATAAATACTAGGATTGTACCTAAAGAAAGGGCTTGTTTGGCTCTTCAAACATTGTACATTTCTGAACTATTTTGGGAAGATAGTGTCAACTAAAATTGAGAAGCCATTCCTTGGAGCTTTGATGTACTATTGCTAAAACTGTTAATATTGAGAAGCCCTCAGGGTCAACCTTTGATAGAGAGAAAAGCTCGCAAGTGTTGTTGTTTTGTTGTGAACTATTTCAAGAAAAATGTATGATGTTCACATGGGATGTAAGGACATGTTTGTTTGTTAGGAACCTAACCCCTCATGTAGGTAGAACAATATATTCGGATGTAATAAAGGTCAATATTAATAAGGCCTTGCAATAAGGTAGAATAAGTCGAATGTAAAAAGACCTAATAGAAGCTTCCACTTCTAGAAGGATCTTCCTCTAGATGATTCTTTTGATAGACATATTTAGTATAAATAGGAGTCGAGGGTATGAGAACCCTAGCTTGGATATTATTGTAATAGAGCTCTACTTGACTGGAGGTTTCCCCCTCGAAGAGGCCCGTGAACATTGTTCTCTGAATCAAAGTGTTCTTTTTGGTGTTATTTTGATATCATTTCAGTGTTATTGTGGTGTTGTTCTGGTTATTTGTTGTTTATCTGCCATTTCTAGCATTTTATTTATATTCTGCATACTTTTAATATCTGGAATATTACAAGTGGTATCAAAGCACTTTCCTCGGCATAAATTGTGGGTTAATTTTTTTTCAGGGTAGAGACGTATTTCGACATCTTTAAGCCACAAAGATATGTCGTTACGCGCACAAACCCGCGGTTGAGGGATTCATACATGTAGGAAATACAAGTGGTACTTAAGCGCACATATGTTGACCACCTTTATAACCCTTGTTGGTACCCCTTCGAGTGGTAGCGCATCAGACAACACCTTTGTACAGATTGACCTAGATTTCCTAAAGCCCTCTTTAGATAAATCGATCAGTCGCCTGACTGCTATAGTGCCATCGAGAACAGAACTCGGGAAGATACTCTCTAGTACATGGGTAGTCTGGTAGTACGGCTAAGGGCACAGTCTAGCCTCCTTAGTTGGTGCCCTCAGATATTGGGCCGAGTACAATTGTTGGACCCCACATGTATATCAGAGAGCTATAACACAGGGAAAACCCTTGTCTGTAGAACCCTTGAATAGCTAACCCTTGGGGACGGAAACAAAAATTAAAACATACAAGATCTATTGTCGTGCAACTATATTCGAGTTGCCAAATCACTACACATTTCTTCCTGGTTAAGAATTTCATCAACTGCAGTATTCTTCAGACCAAGGTATAACTCCGCAGGTGTAAAAAAAAAGTGTGGAAATTTTTGCACCATTATTTGAGACCTATTCCATTGGATTTATCTCTTCTCCCTTATCACATTCATACCTATCATTTTTCAGCAAAATTTTTGACCCCACCCGCCCCTTTTCAGTTCCCTCGTCATCATGGCCCATACCCATAGCCAAGACTTGGAAGCTCGCTTCAATACCTTGCAATCTAATTTCACAGAGACCCAACAAGAAGTGAAACAACTCAGTGTCAATGTTGCCACCCTCAATACAAACATACAGTCCTCCATCGCTGCCTCAATCGAGGAACTCAAACAAGACATAACTACCCAACTTGAATCTATCGTTTCGATGATCTGCACCAAGCTACATATCCCTGCAGATCCCCCTTTATCTGACCCACCTCTGCATACCGAAGTTGAAACTTCCTCTCATTCCCATAATTTTCAGCCCCATCACTTTCATCGTGACCTACGCCTTCCACGGGTGGATGTGACCAAATTTGATGGCTCGGATCCCACTGGTTGGGTAACCCAAATGGAACATTATTTCTCCTTATACGACATTATCGATGACTTGGCCAAACTCCAGTATGGTGTTCTCCATCTAGATCAAGAACGTTGGCAATGGTGGCAATGAAGAAAAACTTATCGTCAAGGGTATGTTGCTTGGACACACTTTGTGGCAGAGCTTTATGAACGCTTTGACACTAACACCAACCATTTAGGTCATTTGACAAAGTTGAAACAATCTGGAACAGTGGAAGACTTTATAGTTTCTTTTGAGTGACTGGATTTTCAGACAGAGGGCATGTGTGATGCTTTTTTCTGAGAATGTTTTATCAATGGCCTCAAGGATGAGATTTGTGCCCATGTCCTCATGGCTCGACCTTAGAGTTGGGTGGAGGCTACTAAAAAATATAAGGAAGCACAACAGGTTGTATCTTCTCAAAATCAGAAACCCTCCTTTATTCCTCGCACTAAACCAGTAAATTCCACTACTCCCTCTGCTCCACTAAAGATCCAAAAATTGACCAGGGCTGAAATGGATGAACGCCAACTCAAAGGCCTTTGTTATAATTGTGTTGACAATTATTTCTGAGCCACAAGTGTAAGGAACAAAATATTTTTATGGCCATCTCGGAGGATATTTTAGAAGAAGATGTTGAAACTCCCCTGGTGTCTGAGTCACCTGAAACCACTGACATAACCCCTCCCTCAGATGCTCCCGAAGTAGAACCGTTCATTTCCCTCAATTCTCTAACTAACTTCTCTGCTCCCCAAAACCTCAAGCTAATTGGTTACATCAAGCATAGGAAGGTCATCATTCTTGTTGATAGTGGAAGCACCCATAATTTTATTCATCGTTGCATTTCCCAAGAAACTAATTGCTATATCCATGTAGTCGATAATTTCCAAATCATGGTTGCCAATGGCGGCTCCATGAAATGTGGAGGGTGTTGTGAAAATGTGTGTCTCCAAATTGGAGACTACCACCTGGAATCTCATATGTTTGCTATCAACATGGGCGGTTGTGACATTGTGTTGGGTCCAAACTGGCTAAGGACTTTGGGTCCCATTCTCATGGATGTTAAGGAATTAACCATGTAATTTGACCAAGAGGGCCAACAATATAAGTTCCAAGGAAACATCGTCAGTTCATCTGAGATCATTAGTTCCCATCGCATGGAAAAGATGCTCAAAAATGGTCATTCTGGCATTATTGCCCAACTCCATGCCATACAAGCAACTGAGACACCCTCAGTGCCGCAAGACCTCCAATCCATCCTCTCTAAACATCAAGTGGTCTTTTCCACTCCCCGGGGACTCCCTCCTTCTTGTGGTGTTCATGATCATTCCATTCCCCTTGTACCAGGAAGCCTCCCTCCCAATATCCATCCCTATCGTCACCCCTTTTCCCAAAAAATTGAAATTGAGAAAATGGTTCAGGAACTCCTTAACGCAGGTCATGAAGAAAGAATGGCCCTAGTACGAGCCCCTACTCTTCTCCTGTGGTCATGGTCATGAAGAAATAAGGTTCTTGGCGCATGTGTCCTGACTTCCGTGCCCTCAACAAACTCACTATTAAAGAAACATTTCCCATTCCTGTCATTGATGACCTCTTGGATGAATTGAGTGGCGCCCAATTCTTTACTAAAC
>SNQJ01S0020053.1:107009-119037 GCA_010110895.2 Picea sitchensis
CACAGAGACCCAACAAGAAGTGAAACAACTCAGTGTCAATGTTGCCACCCTCAATACAAACATACAGTCCTCCATCGCCGCCTCAATCGAGGAAATCAAACAAGACATAACTACCCAACTTGAATCTATCATTTCGATGATCTGCACCAAGCTGCATATCCCTGCAGATCCCCCTTTATCTGACCCACTCTGCATACCGAAGTTGAAACTTCCTCTCATTCCCATAATTTTCAGCCCCATTACTTTCATCGTGACCTACGCCTTCCACGGGTGGATGTGACCAAATTTGATGGCTCGGATCCCATTGGTTGGGTAACCCAAATGGAACATTATTTCTCTTTATACGACATTACCGATGACTTGGTCAAACTCTGGTATGGTGTTCTCCATCTAGATCAAGAACGTTGGCAATGGTGGCAATGAAGAAAAACTTATCGTCAAGGGTACATTGCTTGGACACACTTTGTGGCAGAGCTTTATGAACACTTTGACACTGACACCAACCATTTAGGTCATTTGACAAAGTTGAAACAATCTGGAACAGTGAAAGACTTTATAGCTGCTTTTGAGTGACTGGTTTTTCAGACAGAGGGCATGTGTGATGCTTTTTTCTGAGAATGTTTTATCAATGGCCTCAAGGATGAGATTTTTGCCCATGTCCTCATGGCTCGACCTCAGAGTTGGGTGGAGGCTACTAAAAAATATAAGGAAGCACAACAGGTTGTATCTTCTCCAAATCGGAAACCCTCCTTTATTCCTCGCACTAAATCAGTAAATTCCACTACTCCCTATGCTCCACTAAAGATCCAAAAATTGACCAAGGCTGAAATGGATGAACACCAACTAAAAGGCCTTTGTTATAATTGTGATGACAATTATTTCCGGGCCACAAATGTAAGGAACAAAAGATTTTTATGGCCATCTCGGAGGATATTTCAGAAGAAGATGTTGAAACTCCCCTGGTGTCTGAGTCACCTGAAACCACTGACATAACCCCTCCCGAAGTAGAACCGGTCATTTCCCTCAATTCTCTAACTGACTTCTCTTCTCCCCAAACCCTCAAGCTAATTGGTTACATCAAGCATAGGAAGGTCATCATTCTTGTTCATAGTGGAAGCACCCATAATTTTATTCATTGCTGCATTTCCCAAGAAACTCATTGCTATATCCATGCAGTCAATAATTTCCAAATCATGGTTGTCAATGGCGGCTCCATGAAATGTGGAGGGCATTGTGAAAATGTGTGTCTCCAAATTGGAGACTACCACCTGAAATCTCATATGTTTGCTATCAACATGGGCGGTTGTGACATTGTGTTGGGTCCAAACTGGCTAAGGAATTTGGGTCTCATTCTCATGGATTTTAAGGAATTAACCATGCAATTCGACCAAGAGGGACAACAATATAAGTTCCAAGGAAACATCGTCGGTTCACCTGAGATCATTAGTTCCCATCGCATGGAAAAGCTGCTAAAAAATGGTCATTCTGGCGTTATTGCCCAACTCCATTCCATACAAGCAACTGAGACACCCTCAGTGCCGCAGGACCTCCAATCCATCCTCTCTAAACATCAAGTGGTCTTTTCCACTCCCTCCTTCCTATGGTGTTCATGATCATTCCATTCCCCTTGTACCAGGAAGCCTCCCTCCCAATATCCATCCCTATCATCACCCCTTTTGCCAAAAAAATGAAATTGAGAAAATCGTTCAGGAACTCCTTAACGCAGGTCATGAAGAAAGAATGGCCCTAGTACGAGCCCCTACTCTTCTCCCGTGACTATCATGGTCATGAAGAAATAAGGTTCTTGGCACATGTGTCTTGACTTCCGTGCCCTCAATAAACTCACCATTAAAGAAAAATTTCTCATTCCTGTCATTGATGACCTCTTGGATGAATTGAGTGGTGCCCAGTTCTTTACTAAACTTGATCTTCATTCTGGATACCACAAGATATGTATGAAAGAGGTAGACATTCCTAAGACTTCCTTTAGAACTCATAAGGGCCATTATGAGTTTTTGGTCATGCCCTTTGGCTTGTATAATACCCCCTCCACCTTCCAAAGCCTCATGAATCATGTCTTCCGTCCTTTTCTTCGTCATTTTGTCTTAGTTTTCTTTGATGATATCATCATCTATAGCAAAACCTGGATAGACCATCTTGCTCATGTGGATTGAGTTCTCCATCTACTCTCTCAGCACCAACTTTTCCTAAAATAGTCTAAATGTGATTTTGGCGCCTCTGAAGTCGAGTACTTGAGTCATCTTGTTGGCAAGGACGACGTCAGGGTGGATCCTAAAAAGATTGAAGCTATGCAATATTGACCTCACCCAAAGACTCTCAAAAGCTTGTGTGGATTTTTGGGCTTAACAGGTTATTATCACAAGTTTATTAAGAATTATGGAAAGATTGTGGCACCTCTCATTGCACTCCTAAAAAAGAATTCTTTCACTTGGACTCTAGCAACTTCTCAGGCTTTTCAAACCTTGAAGATGGACATGTGCACCACTCCAGTCCTGACCCTTCTCGATTTCACAAAGACCTTTGTCCTGGAATGTGATGCTTCAAGGAAAGGAATTGGTGTTGTCCTCATGCAAGAGGGTCGGCCTCTGGCCTTTACCAGCCATCTACATTTTCATAGATTGAATTTGGGATAATCAATCTATGAAAATGAAATGTTGGCTATTCTACATGTCATTGATCTGTGGCGCCCTTATCTATTAGGGAAACGCTTCCAAATTAAGACAGATCATCAAAGCCTCAAGTATTTTCCATAACAACGCATTTCCTCCCGAGAGAAACAAAAATGAACGACTAAGCTCTTTGGATATGATTATGAGATCATTTACAAAAAAGGCAAAGACAATGTGGTTGCGGATGCACTTTTCTGAAAATATGAAGATGAAAGATTTTTCTCTCTCCTTCATTGTACCAGATTGGCTCCAAGCCGTTCGCCAGGAATGGCTACATGATCCCAAAAGTTCACATCTGATATAACAATTGCAGTCCAATTCTCCTGTTTCCCCAGGGTACTCTTGGCTCCATGATGAGCTTCGATACAAAGGCCATTTGTATTTAAGTAAACAATCAAAACTTAAATCCACGGTACTTTCTGAGCTTCATGCTACACCCACAGTTGGGCACTCCAGGTTTACTAAAACCTATGACAGGGTCAAACGCTCTTTTTTATGGGAAGGTATGAAACAAGATGTTCGTAATTTTGTCGTTGAATGTGATGTGTGTCAACGCAACAAGGGCGAAATAGTCAAATCTCCTGGCACACTACAACCCCTTCCGATTCCACCTGCTATTTGGAGGGATATCTATGTGGATTTTATTACAGGCTTACCTAAATCGAGAAATAAATCAGTCATTATGGTGATTGTTGATCGCCTTTACAAGTATGCTCATTTATGTGCTCTTCAACACCCATTTACAGCATCCACGGTGGCTCAACTTTTCATGGATCAGATCTTTAAGCTTCATGGCATGCCACATTCTATTGTTTTTTATCACGACCCAACTTTCACCAGCAATTTTTGGCAAGAAATGTTCAAGCTACAAGGCACCCAATTGCACCTCAACACAGCTTATCATCCCTAGACTGATGGTCAAACTGAAGTCATCAACAAGTGTTTGGAAACATATTTGAGGTGTTTTGCATTGAAAAATCAAAATCAGTGGGCTCAATGGTTACCCCTAGCTGAATGGTGGTACAACACTTCATACCATATAGCTACCCACATGACTCCTTTTGAAGCGGTATATGGACAAAATCCCCCTTCAGTTCTCTCATATTTACCAGGTGTCTCGAAGGTCCAGGCGGTTGACCAAACACTTACAGTTCGAGAGGCTATTCTCCGTACCCTCAAAGAGAATTTGGTCATGGCGCATAATCGCATGAAGCAACAAGCAGATCAAGGTCGCTCTGAACGTCAATTTGCAGAAGGGGACCAGGTGTTTCTTCAACTGCAACCTTACAAGAAAAATTCCCTCAAGGCCGACCATTGTCAGAAGTTGGCACCCAAATTTTATGGCCCTTATACCGTTCTCAAGCATGTGGGATAGGTGGCCTATCAGTTAGCTTTGCCTAGTCATTCTAAGCTACATCCTGTTTTTCATGTTTCATGCTTAAAGAAGGTGATTGGAACTAAGTGCCAAATTCAAACCAACCTTCCCGAGTTGGAAGAAGAAGGATCCATTTGGCTACAACCCCAAGCAGTTTTGGACCAACATGAGTGTCGCCCACATCAGTGAACCATCAAGGAAGTGTTAGTCCAGTGGAAAGATACAACTCAATAGATGCCACTTGGGAACCAGCTACCATTATGCAGCAATTTCCACATATCGAGCCTTGAGGACAAGGTTGTTTTTAAGGGGGAGGACATGTTAGGGACCTAACCCCTCATGTAGGTAGAACAATATATTCATATGTAATAAAGGTCAATATTAATAAGGCCTTGCAATAAGGTAGAATAAGTTGAATGTAAGAAGACCTAATAGAAGCTTCCGCTTCTAGAAGGATCTTCCTCTAGATGGTTCTTTTGATAGACATATTTAGTATAAATAGGAGTCGAAGGTATGAGAACCCTAGCTTGGATATTATTGTAATAGAGCTCTGCTCGACTGGAGGTTGCTCCCTCGAAGAGGCCCATGAACATTGCTCTCTAAATCAAAGTGTTCTTTCTGGTGTTATTTTGATATCATTTCAGTGTTATTGTGGTGTTGTTCTGGTTATTTGTTGTTTATCTGCCATTTCTAGCATTTTATTTCTGTTCTCCATACTTTTTATATCTGGAATATTACATTGTTAATAGACTATTCTAATGCAATCTATGTTACTCTTACAATTTTGTTACTCTTTCTTATATTATATGCCTTGAGTACATGAGTTTTTGATGTATGCATAGATATGATTTATACTTTTATGGTTATGTATGTCTATACATGTGTTTCTAACTTTGCACCTTCATGACAATTATCTGAGTGGGTTCTTAAGTAGAGTTTAGCTTCATTACAGCTCATTCACTTACGATAATTTGATCCTAGCTAGGACATGATATATTAGAAGTAGATTAGATTTCTTTCATGCATTTACATAGTCTTCATCTACATATTTCATTTGCATAACCATCATTAACCTTCATCGGTGGACAGAGCTACAACTGGTAAAACCAAAACCAAAAATGGTTGTCGGGCTAGAATCTGGATGGGTTCCCTATTCCAAACGGTGAGAGGTCTAATTGGGAATTCTTACCGAGGGTAACTCTTGTTGTTGACAAAGGGCGATTTTGCACCCGTCAATAGAAATGACGCTACAAGGAGGGAAGGATGGAAAGCTTGCCCATGTGGAGTCATTTCATTAACTATTAATCAGCCCATGGATCTTCTCTGTACCCCTGTATGGGATATCTCTTAGAGTCTTATGAGACCAACCTTTACATCTCAATCGAGACAGTTAATCTCTTGTCAAACCCAAAATTCGATGGTGAAGAGCATGTCTCAGCACTCATGCACCTTAGTCAATTTGACATCACTAGATGAAATATAAAGATTGTTCATGACAATGAAACATGTTGACTATTCATCCTCACATTTGAAGGGCATATCAAAGCCTGGTTTAGGACATTTCTAATGAAATATATACATAGTTGGAAATAATTTATGGAATTTTTTATCGTTTCTCATGAAGATTATGTCTATGACAAACTCTTGGATGAACTTGCAGAAATTTGTAGACTCAAAAATGAATCTATGGATAAATTATTTCTAAGAGTTATGCAAATTTAATGTATATTTCCTGAAACTGACAAACCATCAGACCAACAAATCCTTAATCGCTTTTCATATCTTGTCTATATTTTTGAAGGGTGCAATCTGGATGATCAAACCATCTCTCATTCACAAGATTCAGATCCAACCACAAAGGATATAGGATACATAATCTTTGACCAACACTTTGTCACAACTATGGGGGAATTCGTATCATAAATCTCAAAACCCTTAACCCTGGAGTGTGAACCATCTATTGTCTCCCCTTCAAAAAACCATGAACATAATTCGATCTATGAAAAATATCCTATTGAAGAAATCTCGTCATTTTCAAAATCTGGAGATCTTCATTCTCTCCATACAAATACGTTTGAAGCTAATCACTCACATGAGCGCCCACTTGTTTATCATGCAGTGCAACCAGCAAACTTTTCTTACAACATAAAACTGAATGATAAATCAGAACATCAATATCTTCAAGCTGTAACCGATTAAAAAGTCATTCTTCATGATAGTACATCCTGGATGCACAAAGTTCTAATTCCTTTTCCATTCATAGAATGGACTAAATCGCAATCTCATCATGATGACTCTATTTTTCTATTATGGGATTGAATGTGAGTACTGACCTATCATTTGTTGATCATATGCAATCTGAAATTTCTGATCTTGATGCACAAATGTTAATCACATAAAATGTAAGATATGAAAATCATAATGAGTTTGTGGATCCCCATGAAGAAACCACATCAAATATACAACCCATCACCACACAAAGCACATGAAACATCGAGTTGATCCAAGAGACGCCATCACCTAAACCTGCTCTAGAATTACCTATTAATCCTTAGGGGTAGATGCATCAGTCATCCTTGGATTCTATCTTAATCCTCCAACAATCCTCATATGATTTTGTTGATTTCATAGGAGAAAGCTTGGAGTCATATTTCGCTCATCGTTTTTCTCGAACAATCAGATATCATCTTTCCTCTCAACATGTGAGGCATGTAAAATGTGGACCCATGGGGATTTTCTTGGACAATGAGATACTACAATTACAACAGATGATAATATCAGGTGCCCACTCTCTTACTTCGACCCCTAGAATGAATGATTCCACTCACTTTGAGACTCTCCCACAAAGCACATTATGCTCAAATTCCATTTATGGGTCTCATCAGATATGTCACTCAATTTCGTTTTCCTTCCTACAACCCCTTGATAATAATTGTAAGTTTTATGATGGAATTGAATCTTGGTTGGAGGAATCCTACATGTATACATGAATCATGAATCATAACACCCTCAGATTCAACTTGTTGGGTGGGGACTTGCTTGAATCAATCCTTCCTATCTTTTATCCCTTACTTCTCCATTTTCTACTGCTCACTTTGATAGACACATGGTTGCAGGTTTGGAGTTACTTGATTGGATACACTAGAATTATTCTTTCACTTATCCCTCTTCAACCAGTGTTGGATAGAGTAGGAATAGGATTATTCTAGTTTCTAGCTTGGCCAAGATAGAATCCGAGTTGAAGAAATCACATTCGGTTGTTCATAGCCTTACTCGAGATGGTGTCTGTTGAGAAAAATTCATTGAAGTGTTTATTTATCTATGATGGAGGGTGTGCCCGAGAATTATGGTGCATTTATCTATTTCCAATCATGTGGGAAAGTAATAACGTACTTTTCATCTAGCATACACCCCGAGGAACAAAGCATCAAGTTTTAGTTCCCCCCTAATGATACCTAATCTTACAGATACTAGCCAACCAAATTGCTCACAAACATGTTTCCTTAGGGAAAAACTGGTGATCGTCATAGCTATAGTCATTTGTTTCTCAAAGGGAATATTTCCAAACAAATTTTGATCAGGGAAAGATATATCCACTTGAAAAAATAATGACAATGTTTAAAGAAGACTCGCGTATTTGGAGAATTTCACGAAACTTGCACTTGCACAATCAGAACTATGATTAATTGGACATATTGTGTTGTTGCATAAGTTTTGGAGTTGGAAGAAGTGGAGAGGAAATGAAGATCTTGCAAGGCCAAAGTAGATAAATCTGATGGACAATAATTGGAGTTCTGGCCAACCCTTGTCCCCTTGAAGCACAAGGTTGCAAAAATGAACTGGAATCTTTAAGAAAATCATTATGAAGAATGAAATTCTCAGTCAACGCCAACACTGAAACCCATCTAAATGAAATAACATGTGTATAATATTTCACATGCATTAGTCTTATCAAGAGGCTGCAAACTTCTAGCTAGTTGGGATACATGAATGTCCTCGAAGCTACTAGAAACACTTACATTCCAAATCTCTTTTTCATTTTATCTTCTTTGTTGACTACATATATTTGGTCATCTTTTATCCAAGATTTATTTTTTAGTTTCAGTAGGGTCTTGGGCCAAGTTCATCTCTAATCATGAATATGTCTCCTCTTCTCTTTCTTTCTTGATCATCTTTTCCTTTAGAGGCATTCATGTTTGTCTCATATTTCCTATTTGTATCTAATGACATACAAACCTTTCACCTTAGTTTGTCTTTCACAGGAAGCACCTTTTCACTAGAAACCAACACAAATAAGCTTGCATCTCTTTCCTAGCTCATCAGCAGAATTATTGATCGTTGGTTGAATATGAATCATGATTGTTTCAAAATATCGTGACAACAATCTAACCATGAATGAACATAGTGGTTAATCAACTGTCATCCTTGCATATTGGTTGGTGAGAAAATCCTATGTAACAGGGGAGCCATCCACACACTAAGCAGTTTCTCACGTGAAGGATGAAGTGTTAAAGTCTAAAGGATGAAAATCAAAAGGGATATATTTATGTAGCCAGGTGTAGACAATGCGATGTCAGGAAATGTTCATCACATTTTCAATGTTGACATATGTTTGATACATTGCGACATAGGGTGTGTACATCACATTGTGACAATGGGATTTTTTCGTCACATTATAGCATTTGTAAAAGTTTATCACATTGTGATGTCAATATATTTGTTTCACATTGCAACGTGAGGGTATATTCGACACATTGTGAGGAAAGGGATATGCTTGTCACATTGAAATGATGGGGCTATGTTCATCATAATGCGACGCTACATTGTTCATCAGATAGTGATGTTACTATGTTTGTCACATTGCGATGACAAGGATATGCTTGTCACATTGTGATGACATGGTTGTGTTCGTCACATTATAATTACAAGGATATGCACGTCACATGGTGATGACATGGGTATGCCCGTCACATTGGGACAACAGGGATATGCTCATCACATGGTGATGACATAGTTGTTTTCGTCACATTGGGACAATAGGGATATGCTCGTCACATGGTGATGACATAGTTGTTTTCGTCACATTGCAACGTTGCATTGTTTGTTAGATTGCAATGTTACTATGTTCATCACATTGCGACATTACTATATATTTGTCACATTGCAATATAACTATATTCATCATGTTGCAACATCTGGTTTTGTTCATCAAATTTCAACATTAAGTTATGTTCATCACGTAACAAGGTTGGTTTGTGTTCGACATATTACAAAAATGTGTGTACATCACGTTGGAGAATCGGCTATGTTCTTCACATGTGACGTTTGGAAATGTTTGTCACAATGCGATGTTAATATATTTGCTTCGCATTGCAATGTGAGGATATGTTTGACACATTGCGAGAACATAAATATTCTCATCGCATTGCGACATCACTATATTTGTCACATTGCAACATTACTATCTTCATCACGTTGCAACGTCTAAGTTTGTTTATCAAATTGCAACATAGATTTATGTTGATCACATGATAAGATTGGTTTGTGTTCGACATATTAGGAAAATGTATGTACATCACATTGCGACAATGGGATATGTTCATCACATGTGGCATTTGGAAATTTTTGTTACATTGTGACGTTAGTATATTTGCATGACATTGCAACGTGGGTATATGTTTAACACATTGCAAGGATAGGGATATGCTCGTCACATTATGATGAAAGGGCTATGTTTGTCAAATTGTGATGTTACATTGTTCATCAGATTGTGATGTAACTATGTTCGTCACATTGCAACGATATGGATATGATCGTCACATTGTGATGACATGTCTGTGTTCGTCATATTGCTATGTTACAGTGTTAGTTGCATTGTGATGTAACTATGTTTGTCACATTGCAATGATAGGGAAATGCTCATCACAGTGTGGTGACATGGCTATGGTCATCACGTTGCGATGTTTCACTATTTTTCATATTGCGACATTTCATTATTTGTCAAATTGCGACATTACTATATTCATCACATTACTATCTTCGTCACATTGCAACATCCATTTGCATTGTTTGTCAGATTGCAACATTAATATCTTCCTCGCGCTGCAACGTTCAGTTTTGTTCGTCAAATTGCAACATAGAGTTATGTTCATCACATGACAAGGTTGGTTTTTGTTCGACATATTAAGAAAATGTATGTACATCACATTGCAACAATGGGCTATATTCATCACATGTGATGTTTGGAAATGTTTGTCACATTGTGACGTTAGTATATTTGCATGACATTGCAATGTGAGGATATATTTGACACATTGCGAGGACAAGGATATGGTCATCACATTGTGACAAAAGGGTTATGTTTGTCATATTGTGATGTTACATTGTTCGTTAGATTATGATGTAACTATATTGGTCACATTACAAAAACAAGGATTGCTCGTCACATTGCGATGACATGCCTATGTTCGTTAGATTGTGACGTGACTTTTTTTGTCGCATTGTGAGGTAACTATGTTCGTCACATTGCGACAATAGAGAAATGCTCGTCACATTGTGATGACATGGCTATGGTCATCACATTGTGATGTTGCACTGTTTGTCATATTGTGGCGTTACTATGTTCATTACATTGCGACATTACTAAATTGCAACGTATTATTATGTTTGTCAAATTGCAATGTATTATTGTGTTTGTCAAATTGCAACGTCAAGTTATGTTTGTCACATGACAAGCTTGGTTTGTGTTCAAGACATTACGAAAAGGAAGTTATGGCCAAGTTTAAAAAAAAAAAAAATTGATAAAGTGTTTCCTTTGTTAGAAAGATAGGAACTTTGAACTAATGTAATGTATTACATGGAAGAAAATTTAGAATCATACTTATTGTAAAGACATTGATATCAAATCATTTAATAATAATAATATGATTTACTCCTATTATTTCTTTATTCTTATGATTTAATCATATTTCTCCTATGATTTACTCCTATTTACTCTTATTATTCCATTAATAAATATTTTTTAAAATTTAAATAAAAAAAATTGCAATTATTTTAAATTATTTTAAATTGAATTTAAATTATGTGTTGCAATTAATATTTGAATTAAATTTGTAATTATTATTTAAATTAAATTTAAATTATCTTTTTATTATTGTTATTTTATTACAATTCTTATTTAAATTATTTTTTATTGCACTTATTATTTGAATTGAATGTGTGATTATTACTTAAATTGAATTTAAACTATTATTTTATTTTTTTCTTATTATTATATAATAAATCTTCATAAAAATAACCCTAACCTTAATCCAATTCTAACTCTAATTATTATAATAAGTTTGAAAGTGACAAAATCCCTCATTATTCTATTCTAACTCTAATTGTTATAATAAGTTTGGAAGTAACAAAATCACTCATTATTTTAAAGTGGTGATCTAAATAATTTTTGTTGAAGTTTTTATTTTTATTTTAAATTATTCTATTCTAACTCTAATTATTATAATGAGTTTGGAAGTAACAAAATCTCTCGTTAAATTAAAATTAGAGTGGTGATTTAAATCATTTTTGTTGAAGTTTTTATTTTTATTTTAAATTATTCTATTTTAAGCCCTCTCGCCCGTTTTAGGTGGCAGAAACAGTTGTTGAAAACCCCTAGAATGTTGCTAAGTGTTCTTAGGACCCGCGGGTGGGTCTTTAAGTGTGTTGGGTTCGTTTGGGTTAATTTTAATTATCCAAGTTTTATCTTGTTTTAGCGAAAGATGAGAGCGTATGTGTGTATGAGATCGCTGTGTGCAAAGTGTAATCAGATCATCATTGATATAGCATAAACTGAATGAAGGAGATCACCACATTATATCAACATCCCATGTAATGAAATAACGTAAATATGACAGAACTTTAGACCATTTAGATCATTACCACGTGAAAAGGAACTTTGCAAGATAATTAAACCATGTAATTA
>SNQJ01S0020053.1:143233-154950 GCA_010110895.2 Picea sitchensis
GCGGCCAAGAAGCAAGCGCACAGATCAATGACTCAAGGTGTTTTTTGGACCCCCCCGACTAATCTACTTTTAACTAAGGGGGGGGGTCTGGAATGGAATATTTCCTCTGGTGGGCCCTTATCTATACGTGGCATTAATATACCGGTCCTGAATACCACTGCCTCCTACCGTCTGACATACCTTCGTCACCTCCTGATGTCATCATCCACCATTTTCGAAAGAGTCACGTCCCATAATTTATGTCAGTCTTTCCCCCTCATTCACTCGTGGCAAGCCCCCTCACCATGATTTTTACCCCAATCGGTAATCGCCACTTCACCTGTCCGTATTCCCTCAATTGCTGTCACCTTCCATCTCACACTCTAAATGATCCGTTGGCCATTTATTACTAGATAACCTATCCGTTAATCAGCTGACCTTTCTCCCGCACCCAACGAACACCCGTTTACTCAAAACTACCCTCACTCTTCCTACTTTCACTATTTACCCACTCATCGCACTAGAGAAATTTACATCGTTTTCTCCTCCGTTACAGTCAGTTGCCCCCATCTATAGTCGTCCCCACTAACGTTGTTTTTTTTTTGTAGGTACTGTTACAGTAATGGTGCCAAAGTCAAAACGAGCAGAAAGAGAGGAGAATCCATTTCTCCTGCCTCTTGTCGACCTTGACAGGATTCCACTGGATGACAAAGATTATTTAATCATAGATACAAAGTGCGATTTCGATTTCGCAGACCTCCAGTCATGGCTCAAAGAATTTTTCCTGGACCAGAGTGACGAAATTGGACTCTGGGAGTCCAATCTACCCCTATATCTCTTTCCTCAGATTCACTCTTTTCCAGAGTTTTCCCTCAAGTGCCAAGCCCACTACATTCCCGAGCAAAGAGCCATCGTGTCCTCCTCTGGAGAAGTTCTTTTCGTCATCACGCCTGAAACCATCGACCAAATGATGCAAATACCTCGAGCTGAATCCACATCACCTTTTAACCTTGAAATCCTCACTGAATTATACCAGAAGATGACCTTCCCTCAAAGAGCTCAAATATTTGATCTTTTCCTCCCACAATCCGCTCAACTCCCTGCTACAAATCCCCCTTATCCCTCTTCCATATTTTTGACGAAAGGAAACCAGATCATCACGTCCCTATGCGCCTTGTTGGGTTATTACTCAGATCAGTGGGTAGATGAACCCATTCTGGGATTTTTATCTATTTTCTCCACCAATGAGAAGCCCACTACCCAGTTCGAGTTCAACACGTTCCTGGAAAATAATATTCACGAACAGTTTGTCAATTTTGTCACAGAAGCCATGTTCAAGTATTCTGCAATACTGGCATACTTGTTCTTTTTCTTTTAAGCAGACAAATTTACTTTTTCCCTGCAGAAGATGGACGGAGATGGAAAACCCCAGTTAGTAACCGCATGGACCTCCCTGCTCAGGCATAATTCCACGGAGTTTAGTTTCAAGGAGTTCATCGATCAATTCTACCACCCAGTGGTAAGTATGCTTAGCGACAGGCCTGAGCCTAGGATAAATGATGAAGTTCAGAGGATCCTGCATCTCTCGGATCACACAAAGACTGGTGATTGGTATTTATACCAAAATCACACTGAGATTAGAGTATATGGGTGCGAGTTGGCACCGTATAAGCTGCCCAAATACCTGTCTGTCAGAATTGTTTCCCTGGAGTACATAAGGCAGATGATAAACTCTGATGATATTCACTTCATGTCATTAAAGAAAAAGCAACAGCTCAGAATTAAAGGGCAGATTGGCTCTTTCATTTGCAACAATCATGGTGTTGGAGAAGAAGCAGACAGGCTGCTAAAGGAAATGAAGTTCTTCATGAGTTTCACATGGCACTACGATCCGTGCGGGATCATCTCTGAGATGAGGGTGAAGAACAAGAATATCCCATATGTCCACGAATCTAGGCCCGAAGTCGATAAATTCGCAAGCTAGACAGTATGGGAACCAAACACTTTGGTCGAAGTAGAACAGTAGGATCCCCTGGCCACTGTATCACAAACAACCACCCCACAGGTTCCGAAAGAGAAAAGGCTTAGGAAAGATTTGTCTCTTCCTGTCACTGAAGTGTCGTCAGAAGAATTCCAATTGCATACCAAGAGGTCTAAAACTAGTTCAACTCCCGACCTGACTGGGGAAAAGGAAGTCCCATCTACTACAGTGACCAAGGTTGATAGGCCGCCCCTTAGTGCAAGCCTCCAACATATCATAACCTCAGCATTGCCGAAGAAATATACAGATACTCCACTAACCACCCAGCCAGGCAAGGTGGGACCGAAGCTGAGCATCTTTGAAAAATACGATCTGATCAAGAAAAGGAATCAGACTCTGACCAGCAGCACTTGCGCCCAGTTTTGGAAGCAGACGTCAACTGCACAACATAGGCTGCTATCGACATTTGACACTGAGAAGGGTAGAATGCATATGGAATTCCTCCAAGCACAGGTGCCAGATCGAAAGGTAATCATTGATTACAAAAGGGACACCTTTGAATTCCAAACTAAGGATGTGCATCCAGCCGATCAGATGGATCTGCACAAGCAAAAAGGAGAGATTGTTTTCTATACATTGGCGCATGCTTCCATGACTGTGTCCAAATTGAAAGTGTCCCTGAACAATGTCCAAACATAGTTGAAGTTGGAAAATATATCATCCTTTGCCAAGGACAACAGGATCAAGACTTTGGAGGAACTGGTCCTCAAGATCAGTTATGATCCTTCGAACGTGAAAGCAGCCGAGGAGATGATTAAGAAGAAAAATGATGACATAGCCTCCTTAAGGAAACAAATGAAACTGCCACCAACAGAGGATTCATAGGCGAAGGAGATAGCAGAGACAGAAGGAGAAAAAGATGAAATGCTCAAACTACTCATGGAGCAGAATGCACAACTAAAGGAAATGGAAGCTGAGATGGAGAAGCTAGTAAAAGAGAAAGAACAACCGAATTCAATGGAAGTCATTCCATTGAGTGCAATTCCACTTTAGGGAGTGAGCATAGCGTCAGTAATATAAGTCCCATCCGTGACTCCACTGACATCCCTGGAAAAGACAACCGAATTGGATAAATCTATGGAAAAGATGAACCTGCAGGAAATAGAGATTAGCAGGCTCAAAAAGGAGATTGAGAACCTTCAGGAACTCAAATCTTCCTATCAGATCAGCCTCTCCAAGGAAAAGAAGGTGTCAGACCAGCTCAAACAAGAGTTACAACAGCTCTGGAAGCAAACAATGGCAAGTAAAACTCTGGCCGAAGTTAAAGAAAGCGTTTGGACAGACATAACCAAGTCTATGAACGAGATATGGCCAATGATACAGATCATGTTTGAGAAAAATGAGTTGGTACAGAGAAGAAAATAGGCCATTGAGAAGATCAGATCGGAATTGGGAGAGATTCCCACCCAGGCTAATGAAATCATCAAGTTCCTAAATTCTAAGACCAGGGAGGAGTTGGAAGAGCTGAAAATTGAAGATAGAATAGAGACCATCCTTGAGGTCAAAAGAGTTTTGACCAAGAGAGGATTAATGCTTTAGCTGGAAGAAAAGGTTCAGGCCATGGACCTAGGGGTAGAAAGGTTTTTTAGTAAGATTGAGGCTCTACAGAAGAAAGGTCTTCCTGGTCTGAAAGTAATCAATGACAAATTGATGACACTCCAAGACTACAAAAAGAGACTGGCCGATGTGGTTAAGGACAGTTCAAAGTTTTCAGGAATTCAAGGCAGCATCACTGGCAAGGCATTTCTAGATGCGCTTCAGTGGGACATCAACATTCAGCATGAGATTCGATACATCTTCGTCACCAAAACCACCTTCGCCAAGTACACAGAAATGGATGAAGTTTATCGAAGGCTACTCAAAATCAACATTCCCAATCATCTCCGATGGGAAGAACTCTATGACCTGATCGAGTAGTAGATGAGCTATCCTAGCCCAGTCGTTTGTCCAGTTAGATGAGGTCGTGCAGAGGCCTCACCAACGGTCCACCCAGAAATCAACATGCAGTTACGACACATCATCAAGCAGTTCCTAGATTTTTGTAATTTGTTAAGTTAGTTAGGCTAAAAATAGATTTACCACGTCCTGATCTTTAATGACAGGGTCGTTTTTTAATTTGGAGTTATAAATAGTTCACTTTTCGAAGTATCGGGGGTTGTTGATCTTCACTCCCTGCAAGCTATCAGACTGTAATATTTTTGAAGAGATCTTCCATTAATACAAAGAGGCACTTTTACAGGATTCTTGCGTGTATTCACTGGTGATGTTTTTCTCTCTAAGTTAAATGTTATTCTCACTTTGTTATCATACTGTTTTCTAAATCTAATCTAATCATACTGTTTTCACGCTTTCTTTTCCCTAGAAGAAAAGTTTGTTCCTAAAATATTGCAAATTTGAGAAGAAAGTAATGTTTAGAGGTTGATTAAAATTTGTACATATTTTTTTTTTTCAGACTCATAAAACTAAAAAGTCTATATATAAAAATCAAAAAAGAAATTTGGCTCCCATGAAAGTTTATACTCGATCTCATCCAAACCCAGAACCTGCGATAGTAACAGATAACCCAGAACAGTTGCTCAGGAAAAAGACTATTGCTGAAGGTTCAGTAAGTCATACTCCCTTTCATAAGTCCCTTTCCTTTTCAGGGAAGCTCGTTACCTTTCAAAACCCTGACTTTGATGCCCTTTTCGAACAAAGCCTGGTTAGAACAAGATCCGATAGTTTTGTGACTGAAATCATTTTGGACCCAACCGTTTTGCAACCCCAGACTCCTGAAGTTCTATCCCCCACTGCTAAAACGCAAACCACTCCCTCGGTGCTAGCTAGTCCCTCTCCATCCTCGTCTTCAGTCTCTACCTCGTCTATCATCCAGTTTGTTATCCCACCTCCTCCACCTATCATGGGAGCCAGATACGCTCCCCTGGTGTTGGCCACGCCTCTTCATGCTATGCCCCAAGACTATCAAACGAGACTCTCACAGTTCGATGGAACAAGACCTTTGAACGTCCAACAACACGATGATAAAATGAATGATTATTTTGACCTGCACGAAGTAGATGAGGCTGATGTTCAAATGAGATTGTTTGCCCAAAGTTGGATAGGTGACGTTAAGAAATGGTATAAAGGTTTACGTGCCGCCTCAGTCCTTGACCTTACCGCATTTCAAAGGATTTTTCTAGATAGATGGGAGGTAAAGAAAAACCCTCTCCAAATTTTGTCAGAATACGAAAATATTAGAAGAAATCAAGGTGAGATGGTACAAAAATACTGCACTCGTTTCAATAACCTGTACAATGCAATCCCAGTAGAAATCAAACCTCTACAGGGTTTGGCATTGATAAAATTCCCTGATGGTTTTGACGCCGATATGTCATACCAACTAAGGGAAAGAAATTCTACCACCCTGGAAGACATGCAGAAAAGCGCATTAAGTGTGGAGGCCAATTTGTTGGAAAAAAGGGCACGATAGAGGTTAGAGAGGAGAGTCACAATTAAAGAGGAACCTTCCACATCAACCTTCGATTCCAAATTGGATTCCTTGGCCAGAGCAATGGAAAGAATGATGGAAAGACTTACGGTATCAGAAAGAAATCCTCCGAGAGAAAACCCACCAGCTCCTCAAGTTCAAAATCCCAACTTCAGGAGAAACCCTCCTCAAATCAGGAAGAGAGATCCTAGGGATCAAAGAGAGAAGAGAGGTCTGGATCAATAGATCAGACCTCCCCTACAAGAAAATTATGCTGATGAAGGAGAGGAAGTGATTGAGGAACTAGAGGATACCCACATAAATCTCATGGGCATTCACGATAACGAAGCTATTTTCCTTACCCAAGAAGAGCAAGAACTTTTTCTTCTTAATCAAAAAAAGGTAAGTGAAGAAGTGGAAGATGATGAACAATAGGCATTCGAAAATGACATTTTGGAGGTACACTGGTAGTACAATCTGTGAAGTAAAAATATAGAAGGAGGTTCCCCGAAAAAGATGATTGAAATGAAGAAGGTAGTCGAAACCAAAAAGGCCTCTGAACCATCTACCGAGAATATTCCTGAGAAGAGTACTGTCGAAGTTCCCGCGAAAAGAAACCTTACTATTCTGAAAAGATCGCCATAGCCCGAGGTTTCATCAACTAATCAACCAAGTACTTCCGGCCAGAAGAATGTGGTAGACAAACCAGAATTGATGAGCTAAAGCAGAGTCCCTACACCTTTCAGCCTCGAAGGGGAATTAGCCAAAGTAAAAATTCCCATTCCACTTTCCGAGTTAATGAATAAAGTCGCTTATCATTCACAAGTGATTAAAGCACTGACCATTGAACCTGATATAGGTACGAAAGCCTTAACCGTTGGATCAACAAATCATTCAGACACTATGAACCTTACAGATGATCAACCTGAACTTATGTTCGGACCTGAAGTAGATGGCCAAGCCGATAATGGTGTTGTCGCTCCTTTTTACATCAGTCTAAATATACAAGACCTGATCTTTCATAATGCTATGTTGGATTCGAATTCTTCCCATAATATGATGCCTAAAGCAGTGATGGAGAAACTAGGACTGGAGGTCACCAGACCTTACAAGGATTTACACTCCTTTGACTCCAGTAAAGTTAGATGTATTGGTTTGATCAAGGACCTATGTATCACCCTGGTTTAGATTCTTGCAAAGAGCATGGTCATGGATGTGGTGGTTGCAGACATTCCCCCGAAATATGGAATGTTTCTATCCTAGTCTTGGGGGGCTAAGTTGAAAGGTACCCTATAGCTAGATATGTCGTATGCCACTATCCCAGTTTTCGGGAAACAAAGAAGGCTATACAGAGAAACATTGATGAAATACATGGTCAGTAGCCAAGAAAAACCGCACAACTATCCTCTTTACTCTGCGCATTCTGACTTGGATTCTTTTATCCTGTATAATGATGGTGACACAGGAGAGAAAAAAACTCAGCTGGGAGAAGATACATCTGGTCTGGATGAAGGCCAAGAAATCACCGAGGTAGAAAGAAAGAAAAACGTGATAACTGAAGAATTATCGACAGATTTCTAGAGCATGGATTTTGATGGAGCAGTAAGCAAAGAAGGAGTCAGAGCGAGAGTTTGGCTGCATAATCATAGAACCAGGTATTCAGAAAACCATTCTTACAAATTAAATTTCCAATGCACTAACAATATCGCTGAGTATGAAGCCTTGATGCTCGGTCTGAAACTTTTGAAAAGAGTTGGTGCCAAACATATTATGCTAAGAGGTGATTCTGAGTTAATAATCAAGAAAATTAAAGGTGAGTATGCTATGAAACATCCCCGTCTTAGAGCTTATAGGAATGCTATTCTTGATGCCCTTAGATGTTTCACTGAAGTCGATTTGCAGGTAATGCCTAGGGGACAGAATATTTTGGCAGACGGATGAGCTACATCAACAACCACATGTAAAATTCCTTTTTGTTCGACTCACCCATATATGGTAGAATTAATGTACAGACCAACTGTTCCCGACAACATCAGGTATTGGCAAGTGTTTGGTAATGATGATCAAATCGAAGACTTTCTGCAGTGTAAAAATGATTTTAAATGTACAAATATAGATTTAGAGAATGAAGATGAAAATGTAAATAGATCTGATTTTGAAAATGATAGTGTAAATAGCGTAGATTCAGGAGAGTTAGGCGATGATGAGATGGAGACCGATATTTTTCATTTGAAAAGTAATGTTTTACCTAGGGGTCCAGTTCCTTTAGAGGACTTGTTTGATTTTAACGATGCAGCCAAAAAACCAAAAATTGAAGCTAGTGGACAAGAAGTAGAAGATTGTAATATAGGGACAGAAGAGAAACCCAGGATGGTCAAATTGTCCAAATCATTATCCCCTGAGCAAAAACTCAAATACATTGAGCTGTTCAAAGAATATTCAGATGTTTTTGCCTGGGGTTATGAGGATTTGAAAGCTTATGATACCAACATCATACAACATAGGATTCCAATAAAAGAAGATCAAAAACCGTTCAGATAGAAACTTAGGAGAATCAATCCCAAGTTACTCCCCCTGATAGAAAAGGAAATCAAAAAAATGTACAATGCCAACATCATAGTCCTGTTGCATTTTTCCAAATGGGTCTCAAATTTGGTCCCAACACGTAAGAAATCTGGGGAAATCAGGCTTTGCATTGATTTCTGAAATCTGAATAAGGTCTCCCTGAAGGACAATTACCCCTTGCCAAAAATGGACCACATACTACAGAGGGTAGTCAGATCCAGTCGAATCTCTTTGTTTGATGGGTTCTCGGGTTATAATCAGGTCCTCGTTCACCCAGATGACCAAGACAAAACCGCTTTCACCATGCCATGGGGTACTTTCATGTATGTGAAAATGCCCTTCGGTTTGATGAACGTAGGGGCCACTTTCTAGAGAGCGATGGACATCGCCTTTGTGGAAGAATTAGGCAAATTTATCGTCATCTATATGGACGATGTGACTGTTTTTTCTCAATTTGATGACGAGCACCTACGACATCTCAGATGATTTTTTGAGAAATGCAGGAGATTTGGGATCTCTTTAAATCCTAAGAAGAGCCTTTTCAGACTAGAGGAAGGCAAACTGATAGGGCACATAATCTCTAAGGATGGAATCAAAATAGACCCCAGCAGAATCGAAGCCATACGGAAATTAGAACACCCAAGAAACATCAAAGAATTACAGTCTTTTATCGGAAAAATAAACTTTCTACGAAGATTCATACCCAATCTGGCTGAACTCCTCAGAAACATTACAAATATGTTAAAAAATGATGTAAAAATAAAATGGGACACCGAATCCAGGTAGTCGTTCGAACAAGTCAAACAAGCTCTCACACAGGCCCCCGTCCCGATCAGTCCTGATTTTACCAAGGATTTCTATCTTTTTTCTTTCGCTTCCGAACATACCATTGTAGCAGTATTACTACAGAAGAACAACGAAGGGTATGAACAGCCCATAGCCTTCTTCAGTAAAGATTTAAGAGATGCTTCTTTGAATTATAAGATAATGGAGAAACAAGCTTTTGCCTCGATAAAAGCCATAAAAGACTTTAGAGTATACATTCTCCATTCCCACACCATTGCATATGTTCCAAAGGTGGTAGTAAAAGACATTTTGACCCAGGACAATCCGGATGGAAGAAGAGGAAAATGGATTGCTGTCATTTTAGAATATGACATAGAGATTAAGCCTACGAAAATAATTAAAGGTCAAGGCCTAGAAAAATTAATGGCCGAATCAAATTTCCATGCTCTTGACATTAATTTCTTAGCTGCAGTAGATGAACAAGGCGAGACGGTGACTCCATGCGTGAGAGAGGTATTTCTCAACTCTCCATGGTACACAAACCTAATATTTGTTTTACACAATTTACAAGCTGCCCCTGGTTTAACTAAGACTAAAGCTAGGTTTTTGAAGTTGAAAGCATTAAATTTTTGCATTCTAAAAGGCAATCTGTATTGGAAAGATCCTGGAGGTATTCTTTTAAATTGTTTATTGAAAGATGAAGCTGACAAAGTGTTACAAGAATTTCATGCAGGAGAATGTGGTGGCCATATGAACTGGAAGGTCACAGCCAACAAAATCCTCAGAGATGGATTCTATTGGCCCACCCTATTCACTGATGTACATCATAAAGTGACTTCATGTCATCAATGTCAGCTGTTTGAAGGCAAAAGGAAACTCCTTCCTCTACCCCTGAAACCGATCTCAGTTGAAGCCCCTTTCCAACAATGGGGATTGGACTTCATTGGAGAAATACACCTCCATTCTTCAGGCCAACACAGGTGGATTCTTACTGCCACGGATTATTTTACAAAATGGATTGAAGCAGTACCAAACAGGCAAGCCACCGATTCTGTTATTATTAAATTCCTTGAAAATAATATCTTGTCTCGCTTTGGATGTCCTAGAAAGATTATAACTGATAATGCAACTGCTTTTCGATCGAAAAAACTCATAAATTTCTGCAACCAATATCACATTAGTTTGGGACATTCCACATCTTACTACCCTCAGGGGAATGGGCTGGCAGAATCTTCAAACAAAACCCTGGTAAATATTATCAAGAATACGTTGCAAAAAAACAAGAAGTCGTGGCATAACAAGTTGGTGTTCACATTATGGTCTGACAGACTGACCACCAAAAGGTCAATCGATATGTCACCATATCACTGGTCTATGGCACAGAAGTGGTTTTTACCACTTCCTTAGAAGTCCCTGTCATGAAATTACTCCAAGACATACAAGCTGAGCCAAATGACTCACAAAGAAGGATCAATCAGATGATCCATTTGCAGCAGTCTAGGGAAGAAGTATTCAACAAGACTCAGGTAGTCCAAGAAAGCATCAAGAAGATTTTCGACAAAAGAACCAAGGAAGATGATTTTGAGCTAGGAGATTTGGTGCTGAGATGGGACGCTCAAAATGAAGACAAGGGAAAGCATGGAAAATTCGATAGTCTATGGAAGGGACCATACATGATTCAAACATTTAGAGGAAACAACACTTTCTTGCTAAATAACGTTGATGGGACAGATCTGCCAGGAGGACCTATAAATGGCAGAATGCTGAAGCATTATTTGCCGCCTCAGTAGAGACTCAAGGTTGCACTCTCCATTGTACATACCATCTTTATTTTTCTCCTGCATTTTCTAAGTGAATAACTTTAGTCAGTTGGTTGAATCCCAAAGAGAAGGCCCTAAGCCGCTGACCACTGTTCTTCCATTTTTTGAGAATAAAACCAATTAAACAACAAAGGTGACTAGGGAGGAATTTTCAGAGAATCAGGAACCAGGATTCTTGACACTTCAAAAGGAAAGTACCATCCCCAGGTGGAGCCGCTATTATAACCCTATAAGTTATAGTATCAACTGGTGACTGGAATATTATCTCTCCACTGTTTTTGTTGATAAATGATTTTTCATTCTGCAAATAATTTGAAAAAGAAAAGACAAAAAAGAAAGAAAATGAAAGAAAAAAGAAAAGAAAAAAGAAAGAAAAGAAAAAAGAAAGAAAAGAAAAGAAAAAAGAAAGAAAAGAAAAGAAAAAGAAAAGAAAAAAGAAAGAAAAGAAAAAGAAAAGAGGGCATAAAAGAATTTCAATAAAGCCCCATGCAATAATAGTAACTTGGTCCATACCTTTCAAGCATGGTTTTAAATTGATGTTGATAGGGTTAGTGAATAAGTTTGGCTAAACCGTTTAATCTTAGCCAAGAAATCTAGGGTAGATTAGTGAACAAATCTAGCCAGACTGTCTAATCTTGGTCAGATAGCCCCAGGGTAGAGTAAATTCTTTACCAAATAGTCTAATCTGGGTTAATTGTCATAGGAAACTAGGTTAGAATATAGGCTAGTGTCTTTAATTCAATAAAACTATCTTGATGATCAATGTTACACCATGATTTGGATACCTAAAAGGTTGTTTGGCTAACCCCTTGGTGGTGTAGACATGAAAAGCCTTAGAAAAAAAAAAAAACCCTGTGAAATGCACTTATCCTAAGTTTCTCGGTGCATGTATTTTGCGCACCCTCACTTATGCTCCGTTCATATATCAATGGTCTAGATGATTGCACCCAGATCTATGGTGAACAGATCTTTCCAGACCCCCCCGACCTTTCTATATTTAATGGAGCGGAGGGGGGGGGTCCAGAATTGCTGATAAGACCCGCGCGCATCTGGACGGCTC
>SNQJ01S0020053.1:179497-193827 GCA_010110895.2 Picea sitchensis
CATTTGATTTATTTGGTCTTGTATGTGGATGACATGTTGCTGATAGGAAACAACAAGGAGGTTATCCAGGATGTGAAAACTCAGTTGTCCTCTAAATTTGACATGAAGGATCTCGGTTCTTCAAATCTCATTTTGGGCATGGAAATTAAAAGAGATAGGAAAAGGAGGAAACTATCATTAAATCGGAGAAAATATGTCGAGACAATATTACAGAGGTTTAATATGCAGGAATGTAAACCGGTCAAGGTTCCTATTCCTGTTGGTGTAAATTTATCTGTGGATTAGTGTCCCAAGACATAGGAAGAGGAGGAGGAAATGTCTCATGTTACATATGTGAGTGTAGTTGGTAGTTTGATGTATGCAATGGTCTATACTAGACCAGACATTGCACATCCAGTGGGAGTTTTGAGCAGGTATATGTCAAAACTAGGGAAGGAGCATTGGACAACAATTAAAAGGGTTTTCAGGTATTTTCATGGCACTGCTAGCTATGGATTGTGCTACGAAGGAAGACCGAGATTGGATAGAGTGGTGGATATACATGGATTTTTGGATGCAGACTAAGATGGAGATCTATATCGTAGGAGATATATAAGTGGGTATGTGTTTAACCTATTTGGAGGAGCAATAAGTTGGATGAGCAAAAGACAAGCTGTAGTGGCACTTTCAACTCCAGAAGCTGAATACATGGAAACCACTCATGCAAGTAAGGAAGCAGTATGGTTACAAATATTGTGTTCAGGTATTAGGTTGGTACAAAAAGATGTACGGATAGAGTGTGATAGTCAGAGTGCAATTTTTCTGGTGAAGAACCTAGCTTATCATTCAAAGACAAAGCATATTGATATTCAATATCACTTTGTGAGAGACATGATTGAACAAAAGAAAGTATCATTGATGAAGGTGGACACTTTGAAGAATGTTGCAGATTCATTAACAAAATATGTGAGCACTGAGAAGTTCTCTTGGTGTAGAGGATCCATGGGCATTGTTTCCTTGGATTGTTGACTATGTAACCCTGTAACCCCCTGTATGCAAAGAAAACAACATGTGGGAGAATGTTGGGCATGTGTTATACTCTTTACGTGTAGGGGGGTTAGAAGGGGGTGAATCCCCCTACGTGGGGGTTAGGGGGAAGCACCCCAGAACACACTTTTTCTACCTTGGGAAACATGTCACGTATTTAGGTGGTTTTTCGGCACATGGTTTTTTTCGATGGTTTTCTATTTCTGGTTAAGGAATTAGGGTTTTGGACTAATCCAGGTCATTGGTTTAGGGTTTTGGATGCCGCTGGCTCCTATATGTATATTGTATTGTAAACAATGTATCACAATGAATATATAGAATATGTTGGTTTTCCCGGTTTGGGTTTCCAAGGGAAAAATATTTGTGTAATGTTTGTATTTTCCATTGTATCTTTTCTATTCTTTTTATGAATATCTATTTGCAGTAGATATTGTACAAGGTTAAAATCTACATCTGCTGGCATCAGGTAAATGCACACATGATACCAAGATAACTTCGTCGGGGTACTGAACAGACCTGCTGGCAATGAAGCAATGTCAGGTTTCGAAGATCCTCAGGTATGTTTTTGAATTGATCAGGAGTTAGGATGCTTTTATCATTTTTGGACAACTCTTGGATGGGATAGAAGTACTAGAATGGGTTAAATGACATCCCTGCCAAGGCTATGGATGCCTTCTAGAAGCAGTGGCCCTGTTAATGGTATTGGAGTTATCTGTATAAACATCATTTCCCCTGTGATCAAAATGATATGTCGGATTACAATTTTTGGAAGGAACTTCATCCAATACTATGACTGTGTTATTTTTCTGAGTTATTGTCGAAATGCTTGATCTATCTTTTAGCTATTTCTAAAAATTATTGCTGAGTCATCTGTTCCCTGATATGAAGTTTTGGTAATGCAAAGATAATTTCTTCACCTAGCATGTCACCATTTTTGGCAGCCAACAATTCATGTAAATTTTATCATGATAAAATGTCATCGTCAAGGGATAAAATTTTCTGTAGCTGCCTCCTTCTCCTTACAATTTTTTTTATCATTTTGGCTTTGAAAAGATTCATTGGCCTAACTGTGTGTAAGAGTCCATCATTTTTTTTGTTCAATTTCATGACTGAAAGCATGAAATTAGAACAAAGTTTGGTTTGAGTGGTCATCATGTAGTTTGTGGTTTATTTTCTTTGCAAATGGTATAATACATAAAGGGAATCTATATTTTCATGAAATCTAAAGTTTGTAAGCCTATCATTTTCATATGATTGATCCACTACTATAACATTTGAGTTATCCACCTTGGGAGATATGACTTAGTCATTTCTAACTTTGATTATATGGTTTTCACTTTTGACATATGCTTGATTGCGCAACTAACAGAACTTGGGGTTAATTCAAAATATGAATCCTACTCCTAGCAGTCGTATCACAATATTGTTGTCATGCTATAGGAATGACACACTTACCTTCAACCATCATCCCTCCGTCCTGCATAACTCAGGATTTCATTCATTGTGGTAAGTGGTAAGTTTTGGTGCTTTGGGTTTCACATTCATTTCACAGCGTGGCCTCCTGTTATGCGCGTCCTTTGGTTACTACCCACTCAAAGCTCCAAATGGTTGTCATGGTAGCCTTTTGAATCCTTAGATATCAGGTCTCTCCCAATTTTGCAGAACTCACCCTACATTTATTGTTTTGGAGAACCCAACCCACCTCTCCCTATCTCTGTTGTTGACGCAGCCACGCTTGCAAGCACGTCCGCTCATAGGATCTTTCCTTCTTTCTCGGCCCGAAGAACTCTAAGGCTCTTATGATTCCCTATCGGGAAATCTGCACCCACAAAAATCCTCATGGGATTCCTCCTCTTTACAATCGGGGAATCGGACTTCGCGACTTCGCGAGGTCAATGGTTGAGCGTTGGGCTCTCAAATCATCGAACCCTGATACAGTCAATGCTGACTCTCTTTTAACCTTGTCAAGACTCTCCTTATCATGATTTTGGCACTCGCGACATCAAACAACTCACTTTACCGACTCCCGAACCTCGATATGCTGATTAATTGACACACACATGAGTTGACTTTTGGGCACCCTGTCACCTCGATCGGGATTTTGGACTTCGCAGGATCGCGAATCGTTATGTCAATGTTCAGGACTTCTCACCATGAAACTCTAAAAACTCGTGCCACATGTCTACTCCACTAACTCCTGTGGCCCCACACTATTCCTTAGCCATCGCGATATCGCGTTTCATGATTTCTCGATTCTTGATGCATGTTTATGGGACTTCACCCTACGAAACCTTGATACATGACTTCACATGCGAATCCGACGACCCTTGTGGCTCGGATCTATGGTCCCGCACCTCCTAAGATTTGAACCTCTTGAGAACACTCCACTGTATCTCCCTTGCACCTCCACAAGATCTAATGGCTCACGGGATATCGCGGATCCTCCTCGGAGAATACCGACTATCTACTCCTCCTGATGAAACCTGTGAAGTGACTAAGTGTTCTTTCACCAACTTGTCCCCCTACGTGTGAACTTATGGCGCTTCTCACAGGATTTCAATCACATCTTTTCTATACTATCCTTCAGTAAAATCAAAGGCCAGTCCTTCCTGAGATTTCATAAATGACCCTTGTATGCACTCCTTGCGGCAACCTTCAACCACCTCAAGTGCTTGAATCCACTTCGACCCTACGCACGCCTGCAACAACATTCCTTCAACTCTTGCTCAGGTTCGCAACCTTGAACTTCACTTAGCCTGCACACTCCTTGCACATCTCCTGTGCTTGTCTGCACTTCTGAATGAATGAGAGCCAAAGCTATCTCTATCTGAACCCTCTGTCAACGCACTCCTTGCGGACACTTCAATTGCACTCCTTGCAGGAATCTCTGGCTCAGATAGAGAAACAATTGAAATTCATTCCTACTTCCTCTTAGACTTCAAACTCAAACATGAAATCATATACACAACATATAAAGCAAATGTATAACAGGAAGAAAACACTCATAAGCATATAATTCAACAGTAATATACAAAGAACAAACAAAAAACCATGAATTTGAATCAAACTCTTATATTAATTCAAATATCTGTACATGGGTGGTCTTACACAATTATCTGCATGCTCTAGCTCCAGTGCTTCATAATAATGTTACAATACACAATGAGGGTGTCTATATCCCATTTCCCTCTTGCTCTCTCAAGCAGTCTAATCTAGAATTAAATTCTATCTACCTGCATTAACTATTCTTAAATGCCTCCTACCTACTAAGGAAAAGAGCTAAAGGCTCAAGGTCTGATTACATAATACAAGTGCATCTCATCTTAATGGCTCATTTAAGATGGCACAACAATCTAAGGGTATTTCAAAATTTGTGCTGGCGCTTGTCCAGCTGTCCGATTGCTTCCCCGTTGGCTCGCTTGATGTGAGAGATGCTCCTACATCATACTCCATAGCTTGAAAACTTTCATGGGCTTCTGTCCATGAGCTCCTGCATGGTCTATCCATGCTTTTGTATCTTTGTTTCATTCTCCCAGTTGGCATATTCAACTGGATGGTTCTTCCACTTGACCAGATACTCAAAGTATTTCTTTTTCCTGGTCCTCTTGCCTACTCTCTTGTCCAGCATGCACTCCATCTGTGGATTTTATGCAACTGGCATTTGCTTCACCCATTGGATCACTGGCTACTCATTTCCAGTCCCTGCTTCCCCAACTTTGTATGGGTACAAATCTGAGATATTGAATATCGGAGAAATTCCTATTCCATCAGGTAATTCAATCTCATAAGCATTTGTCCCAAATTTTCTCAAGACCCTACATGGCCCGATTTTCTTCATCTTCAACTTGTTATATGTTCCTCTTGGGAACCTTTCTTTCCTTAAATGTGCCAGAACAAGATCACCAACCTCGAATTGAAGTTGTCTTCTATGCTGATCAGCTCTGCGTTTATACTCCTTACTTGAATTCTGCAATCGCTCCTTCACCCGGCTGTGAAGTTCCTTCATCGCCTCTGCAAATTCTTCTACACTAGTGCTTCTAGTCATAGTCTGTTCTAAATCCCTCAGTTCAGAAATTCCTCTCAGTTGCATGCCATAGACAATCTGAAATGGACTTTGTCCTGTGCTCCTATTGACTGAGTCATTATAAACAAACTCTGTCTTTGGTAGTATGGTGTCCCACTGGCTATGGTGCTCTGTCACCAAGCTCCTCAGTAAGTCTCCCAGACATATGTTTACCACTTTTGTCTGTCCATCCATCTGAGGATGATAAGATGAACTAAAAGACAAGTTAGTTCCCAGCTTCTTCCTTAAGGTTCTCCAAAAATTGCCTATGAATTTCGTATCTCGATCCGAAACTATACTCCTTGGCAACCCATGAAGTCGAATGACCTCTTTGAAAAACAGATTCGCAATGTGAGTTGCGTCATTGGTTTTCTGACATGGAATGAAGTGTGCCATTTTAGAGAATCTATCCACCACCACAAAGATTGAATCAACACCTCTTTGTGTTCTTGGCAACCCCAATACAAAATCCATGCTAATTTCATCCCATGGCCTCTCTGGTATGGGCAATGGTTGATAAAACCACACATTCTGCTTTCTTCCCTTCGAATGCTGGCTAATTCTACATCTGTCTACAAATCTCTTGACATCCACTCGTATTCCCGGCCAAAAATATGACTCGTTCAATTTCGTGAACGTCTTGTCATGACCAAAGTGCCCTACCAATCCTCCACTGTGTTTCTCCTTTAACAGATTATCCCTCATGGAGCATTTCAGAATACATAGTTGATTTCCTATGAACAACAATCCTTCCTGGATCATGTATTCTTCCCATGGGCTTCTGTCTCTGAGAATTGGATTCTCAGCTACTTCATATGCTTCCTTAAAATCCTGATCATCAGCATACATATCTCTGAGATTATCAAAACCCAACGTTTTGACTCTCCTGCAACAGCAAACACTTCCTGCTCAAAGCATCAACAACTTTGTTAGCAGTACCAAAAATATGTTTTATCACAAAAGTGAAATTATGCATATACTCAACCCATNNTCACAAACTGCAGTGCATGATTGTCACTGTACAAAACAAACTCTTTCGGGATTAAGTAATGCCTCCATTTCTTCAGTGCCTGGATGATAGCATAAAACTCCTTATCATAAGTGAAGTATTTCACCTTCACCTTGTTCAGCTTCTCGCTGAAATATGCTATCGGCCTGTCTTCCTGACTCAAGACTACCCTAATCGTGAATCCACTTGCATCGCATTTCACCTGAAACATCTTTTGGAAACCTGGCAACACCAAAACTGGTCATTCTGTGATCTTCCTCTTTAACAGATTAAAACTCTTTTCAGGCTCTTCAGTCTAGTGAAAAGACTTATGTCTTTTCTTTACTGTGTCCATCATTATTGTGCTAATTCCACTAAAATTCTTGATGAATTTTCGGTAGAAACTAGCTAATCCATGGAAGCTTCTCACCTCGAAAATATTCCTCGGTGATGGCCAATTCTTGATCACTTCTACCTTATCTGGATCCATCCTCAACTCATTTTCCGAAATAACAAGCCCCAAGTAAATGAGCTCTATCTTCATGAATGAGGACTTCTTCATATTTATTAACAACTTCTCCTGTTGCAATCTCTGCATCACTGTAGCCAAATGCTTCAGATGCTCTGCCACTGTTTTACTGTAGACCAGTATGTCATCCAAATACACAATGACAAATTTCTTGATGAACTCCTTCAAGACTTCGTTCATCAACCTCATGAAGGTACTCGGTGCATTGTTAAGCCAAATGGCATAACAAGCCATTCATACAACCCTTCGTTGGTTTTGAAGGTTGTCTTCCATTCGTCACCTTTTCTCTTGTGGATTTGATGATAACCGCTTTTCAAATTAATCTTTGAAAAATATTTTTCTCCACTTAAGAAATCCATCAGATCATCCATCCTCGGCAATGGAAATCTGTACCTGATGGTTATCTTGTTAATTTCCCTTGAGTCGGTACACATCCTCCAACCTCTGTCTTTCTTTGAACTGAGTACTGTTGGAACAACACACGGACTCAAGCTTTCCCTGACTAAACCTTTGTCCAACAAATCCTGGACTTGCCTTTTAACCTCTTCATTCTCCTACAGTGTCAATCTGTACATGGCTTTGTTTGGAAAACTGGCTTCTGGTATGAGATCAATATGATGACTCACACTTCTAATCGGTGGCAATGAACGAGGTAATTCGTCCACTACAATATCAATGAACTCTTCGAGCAATTCCTGAACTTCCTCTGGTAAATCATCCACTCTTGTGCTAGTCAGAACAAT
This sequence comes from Picea sitchensis, assembly GCA_010110895.2. Classification (NCBI taxonomy): domain Eukaryota; kingdom Viridiplantae; phylum Streptophyta; class Pinopsida; order Pinales; family Pinaceae; genus Picea; species Picea sitchensis. Next base: position 186,847 of record SNQJ01S0020053.1, read on the forward strand.
CTTAGGCTTTTTGACCATAATAAACTGTGGATCCTCCTTCTTCTTAACCTATGTAAGAAGTTCCTTCCCACTCATGAGAAGTACAGTGTTGCTTACCTCTGGATTCACCTCCTTATCCTTTATCGGAAGCAACATGTGTGTCCTCCCATTCTTCTCCAGGGTGTATGTGTTCATTCGCCCATCATGAATCACATTTCTATCATATTTCCATGGTCTACCCAACAATAGATGAAAAACATCCATAGGAATGATATCACATAAAATCTTGTCATCATATCCTCCTATCTTGAATTCAACCAAGCATTGTTTAGTGATAGTTACCTGGTGTCCTTTCTGTAGCCACAAAACTCCGTATGGGCTTGGATGATCAGTCGTCTCCAGCTCCAGCTTCTCTACCATCTTTGTAGATACGATATTATCCATGCTACCACTGTCTACAATGATCTTGCATACCCTGTCCTTGGTCTTGCAAGAAGTTCTGAAAAGTCAGGTCCTTTGGACTGAACTCTCCACCTCCTTCTCGGGTGTCAAAAGGACTTTTCGCATCATCAACAATCTTCCGCCTTCAGCATCTTCTGCCTCAACATCCCTTCTCTGTGCCTCATTGATGTGAGCTTCTCCCCCTTATTTCTTCTTATCTGGACACTCATAAGACTTGTGCCCATTCTTTCCACATGTGAAGCATGTAATTACTCCACATCTTCCTCTTCCTCTACCTCCAGTACGAGGAAAAGTGTTGTTGTCAGCATAATATCCTCTCTGCTCATTATGTTTCCCTCTCTGTTCAACATATGGCCCTCTCTGTGAGGTTCCACCTCTCTCAATTTTACCCTGAGATTTCTTCCAGTCCTCTTTGGGCTTCTGATATTTATCCTGGGTAACTAATTTGCCTCTGGGCTGACTTCTGCCTTGGCCCCTCTGACTCTGCTTTTGGCTCAGCTTCTCCTCAGCTTTCAGATCCATCTGATAAGCATATTCCACTGTTAAGATGGTTACCATGCTCATCTCATCCTGGATATCATATCTCAGGCCATTCATATATCTGGCAACTTTTTCATCGTCACTCTCCCGGTGACCTGCCCTGATGTTCAGTTTGTAGAATTCCTTAGTATATTCTTTCACTATCATCAGCTTCTGTCTCAGGTTCTACATCCTCCTGAACAAAGTAATTTGATAATCCCTGGGAATAAATTTCGCCTTCATCTTTGCAATCATCCAGTCCCAGCTTTTGATCTTCTCCTTGCCCTTGCAGCGTCTGTCAGCTTGTATTTCATCCCCCCACAATGTTGCATGTCCTTTCAATCTTGTGACAACATGCTTGACTTTCTTGTCTTCTTTGACATCTTCATAATCGAAGTACGTGTCCAAAGATCTAATCCAGTCTATAAGCTCCTCTGCATCCAATTTTCCCTCATAAACTAGAATATCCATCTTTTCTCTTGCACCCATCCTTGCAATAGCTTTGATCAAACACTCGTTTGATGCATCTTCAGCTGCAACTTCTTCTTCGCGTTCAGCCTCAGCTTCACTTTCAGAATCACTAAGATCCCCTGCACTAGCTATGCATCTTTGCACTGTCTCCATATCTTCGAGTCTAGCTCGTAGATCACACATCTCTCTCTCCATGACTGGATCAGTCATCTACCTGCCTCTTCTTCTTGCCATTTCCCTATCCTCTGGATCGGGTGTCTGTGCATCCATTCTCCTTGGCGGCATGGTGAATTCTTCTTCTTCTCTACTACAGAAATAAAATAACCTTTCTGTGCTCTGATACCAAGAACTGACACAACCGCGCTCGCAAGCACGTCCACTCACAGGATCTTTCCTTCTTTCTTAGCCTAAAGAAATATAAGGCTCTTTTGATTCCCTATCGGGAAATCTGCACCCACAGAAATCCTCGTGGGATTCCCCCTCTTTAAAATTGGGGAATCGGACTTTGCGACTTTGCGAGGTCAATGGTCGAGCGTTGGGCTCTCAAATCCCTAAACCCTGATACAGTCAACGCTGACTCTCATTTAACCTTGTTGGGACTTTCCTTATCGCGATTTCGGCACTCGCGACATCAAACAACTCACTTTACCGACTCTCGAACTCCGATATGCTAATTAACCGACACACGCATGAGTTGAATTTTGGGCATCCCGTCACCTCGATCGGGATTTCAGACTTCACAGGATCATGAATCTTGATGTCAATGTTTGAGACTTCTCACCACGAAACTCTGAAAAATTGTGCCACCTGTCTACTCCACTAACTCGTGTGGCCCCACACTATTCCTTAGTTGTCGCGATATCGCGTTTCATGATTTCATGATTCTTGATGCGTGTTTACGGGACTTCACCCTATGTAACCCCGATACACAACTTCACGTGCAAATTCGACGGCCCTTGTGGCTCGAATATACAATCCTGCCCCTCCTGAGCTTTGAACCTCTTGAGAACACTCTGTTGTATCTCCCTTGCACCTTCACAAGATCTAACAGCTCGCGGGATATCGCGGATCCTCCTCAAAGAATACCGACCATCTGCTCCTCCTGATGAAACATGTGAAGTGACTAAGTGTTCTTTCACCAACTTGTCCCCCTTCGTGCGAACTTATGATGGTTCTCACAGGATTTCAGTCACAACTTCCCTGCACTATCCTTCAACAAACTCGAAGGCCAGTCCTTCCTGAGCTTTCATAAATGACCCCTGCACGCACTCCTTCTAGAAACCTTCAACCACCTCAAGTGCTTGAATCCCCTTCGACCCTACGCACGCCTGCAACAATAGTACTTCACTCTTGCTCAGGTTCACAACCCTTAACTTCACTCGGCCTGCACACTCCTTGCATGACTCATGTGCCTGTCTGCACTTCTGAATGAATGAGAGCCAAAGATATATCTATCTGAACCCTCTGTCAATGCACTCCTTGCGGACACTTCAACTGCACTCCTTGCAGGAATCTCTGGCTCAGATAGAGAAACAATTGAAACTCATTCCTACTTCTTCTCAAACTTCAAACTCAAACATGAAATCATATACACAACATATAAAACAAATGTATAATAGGAAGCAAACACTCATAATCATATCATTCAGCAACAATATACAGAGAACAAACACAAAACCATGAATTTGAATCAAACTCTTCTATTAATTCAAATATCTGTACATGGGTGGTCTTACATAGCTCTCTGCATGATCTATCTCCAGTGCTTCATAATAATGTTACAATACACAATGAGGGTGTCTATATCCCGTTTCCCTCTTGCTCTCTCAAGCAGTCTAATCTAGAATTAAATTCTATCTACCTACATTAACTATTCTTAAATGCCTACTACCTACTAAGGACGAGAGCTAAAGGCTCAAGGTCCAATTACATAATACAAGTGTGTCTCATCTTAATGGCTCATTTAAGATGGCGCAACAATCTAAGGGTATTTCAAAATTTGTGTTGGCACTTGTCCAGCTGTCCGATTGCTTCTGCGCTGGATCGCTTGATGTGGGAGATGCTCCTACATCAATTTTTTCTTTCTAACCACATCTATAGATCCTGTAGTGAGGATCGAGCCCAACAGTTCCCAAGCTCTCCTCTCTCATGATGATTCTATGGACAACCTGGTGAGATATGGCTGGGATAGTTTCATTAGACGGTTTGAGGGTTACAAGCTAGCAGTGGCCCAAGCTTTCACTCAGTCTTTTGATGGCTCCAAGGCTAAGATTGAGGATCTACAACTAGAAGTGATCAAGGATTCCATAGAACAAGCTATGGGGTTATCCCAAGAGAGGGATCAATGGTTTAAGAACTTCAAAATCAAAGGTGTGCCCTGGAGTTTGCTCATGGCCTCCATGAAATCACAGTGCTGCCCAAAAGGTACAACGATTACTCTCTTCAAACCCCAATGGAATGGCCAACTCCTAATTCTTAAGCAATTCATAGCCTGTGAAGGTAGATATGGCTTGGTTTTCTTGTATCATATCCACTTGCTGATGGTTTTACTAGGTTTCAATTTAAATATGCCTTTCTATCTGCTTAAGAGTCTATAGAAAATGTTTGAGTTCTATCATAGACAGAGGTTAAACCCACAGTCGAGCCTGTTCCACCATGGTCTCATTATAATCCTTGTGTTTTACCATCTATCTAAGACTGGGGACACTTGGGAAAAATTCTTGTTTAGAAATAATTTCACCCTACCCAAGAATGCAATAGAATCACCTCTTCATCTAGATCAAAACCCCGATCCCTTTCGATCTAACCCTACTATCGAAAACCAATGTGTTAATCCACAAGAAGTCCATGCATCCATATACCAAACCTTTGTCGCTATCCAGAATCCATTAGGCAAGAATCCACAATGCGATTTGATGCCGAGAAAGTCTTTGGAAGAAGTTTTAGATGATTTAAAGGACAAGGTTTCTACTGTTCCTATTCATGAGCCGATTCAATTTGTTTCAAATGAATCAATTGTCAAGAAAAAAGGCAGGTATAATAAACAGAGTAATCCAGATGTAAATTTTATGAACAAGAGACTAGGAAGAATCATATCTAGAAGTCTGAGAAATTACCAGCATGATCATCTGAGCTTGAACCCTGTGATTGAGGTCGATGATCGATTTTCTGATGATGAGATCGATAATTTTCTTACTCAAGAGGATGTAGATAACTAAATTATAGAAAATGATATTGATACTATGGCAACACAGTTCAATTTCATTTCTAATCTCCCACTGTTCCTCAAGAAGCAAGAGGGTTTCTCTGGTATATGACACGACTTGGAACAAATCACAAGACAGGTTAATTTACCCTCTACAAAACAGGCTTAGCCTTTACAAAACATAGAACCAGTTCACTGTGAAAACTGTCTTGATTGGGTTGAGAGATATTACATGGATATCCCCTATCTTCAAGCACAATTAAATCAAATGGTAGCATGAAACTCGTTGCTCGAGAGGGAGAATGACAAGTTGAAACCTTGCATTCGATCAAATGCTCACATGGGAAACAAGAGGATTAAACGGTCTGGGTATGTGATTATTAAGAAATCAATGAACTTCAACACTATCGTAAATTTAGATTTATCAGATGCTTCTTTTCCAAATCTCTGAAATGGTAAAAAATTGTTTTGATTCTTTTTTATTTGATTCAGTTAGAGAAACAATATATAGATTTATTTTTTGATTTTGTTTTATTTTGAGACTAGATATAGAATTGAAATATTCTGTACCCAGTCTATTTAAAATTATTAGTTTGTATTGTTATCTAAAATTCGATTTCGGTTTATCATTTTCAGGAACACAATAGTTTATGATGCTATTTTCAAGGAGAAGAAATCATGAATTAAGCGCTCAATAGCTTAGTAATTTCTCATTTTTGAAAAAAAAAAATTCATTTATGTAATTTTTTTTTATGTAAAGACTCCTATAGGAGTATCCTTTTGTTATTCTATTTCTATAAGACAAACTTATTTTCAGGGATCATCCTCTATCTTGTATGATAAGAGGCAACTGATCCAAGACACGTTTAAATAGATTTTGATGCCTAGTGTTTAAGGACTGTTTTTCTGGATCACATAATGGACATATAATTTTGGGAAATGATATGAGGAAGCAATTTGTTGTTGGATTTAGACCTGTGTAAACTGTACAATGTTTATTTCATTGTATTCTCCTATTATTTCTATGTTATGAAATGTCACTTATGTTGATTTAGCTTTAGTATTTTCCTCATATGATGTTTCATATCGTTGATTATTTAAATGTTGTCTATTATCTGTTGGTCTAGTTTCTACCTGTGATCGATCAAATATTTAGGTATTTTTGAGTTTTCTTCTAATATTAAATGGTTGATAACATCAATACTCAGAATTGAGATTTCTTTCGTTCTCAGCTATTGGTTATCTTGAGGTAATAGGAAATATAGTTATTTATATTTCTGCTGTTATAAATTCACTCCAAAATATCAAACACTTCTTTTAATTTATTCAGGAAGTACTATGAGTGTTCTTGTCATAGGTTTCCACTTAATGCAAGAAAAACAAGAGCTCACACAACATAGAGAGATAAACTTAGTTTTGTTGATTAACTGGAGGTTAGTCGATGTATTGTTTTCTTTTATTTAGAGTAATTTGTATATGAATGAACAATGATTGCATTATTTTGACGTTAATTAGCTTTTTCTATTTTTGTGTTATCATTACAATCGTATTCATTCAATGTTTAGTAGTTTAATTTATTTTTAAACATTAGAAGGAGTTATGTTCTTACTTAATCTTGTTTAGAAACACTATTACAAACATTTACTTTCACAAGATTTTATGCAAACCTTGTAAACTGTATATAAATTGTTTATAATCATTTGTATATTCACATTCTTAGATACAAATTTGTAATTAGTGTGTCGATTGTTAGAATCTTTTATTTAGTTAGTTTATTTCCTTTATCTATTTTTAGGACCCTAGTTGGCTAATGGAGCCATAAAACCCATCAAGTTAGATCATACCAAATGGCTTGGGTTAAATAGACAACCTCACACTAGATCTATCCTTCCCATTGATGGTGTGTCATAAACGCCTGTCAACACACTCCTATTCCATATAGTCAGGTTTGAGCTCTGTCAGTGTCAATTGTTCTACTCTCTCTGAGGTGTCCAATAATGGTGGAAAGTATGGCCGAAGGAGGTCCACATTAAACATTGTGTGGAATCAAAGAAAGGGGGGAATGTTAAGCTCAAAATAATTATCACCCTATTGACGGGAGTTTTTGACACACCATCAACTAGAAGGTCAAATCCGGACCGGGGTTGTCTAAATAACCCAAGTCGTTTGGAATGAAATGACCTGACGAGTTTAATGGCTTCATTAGCCAACTAAAGTCCTAAAAATAATAAAGGAAACCAAACTAATCTAAAAGGATATGATACTGCAAATATAAGTTTAATAATTACGAGTGTTTAAAAAAAAACAAAAAACATGAATATGTACAAGTGATTGTAAACAGTTTA
>SNQJ01S0020054.1:29398-39718 GCA_010110895.2 Picea sitchensis
TGGTGCATGAATCATGTGTTCAATAAGTAGGTGAGGAAGTTATTATTTGTCTTCTTTGACGACATCCTCATATACAACAAAACATGGGAAGACCATATGCGACACCTAGATGGAGTACTTAGTATTATAGAGAGTCAACAATTGTATGCGAAGGAATCCAAGTGCGAATTTGGTATGACAAAGATCCTCTACTTGGGGCACATGATTGGGAAGAATGGGGTATAGGTGCACCTAGAAAATATCAGGGCGATTATTGAGTGGCTAACTCCTAGGAATGTGACAGAACTGAAGAGAATCCTTGGTCTTTTCACTTATTACAGGAAATTTGTTAAGGTATTCTCACAGTTTACAACGACAATGACCGATCTCACCAAAAAGGGGGATTTTGTTTGGGTAGAAAACACCCAAGAGACATTCGAGAAAATGAAGCAGGTGATGAGTTCATGCCATGTTTTAACACTCCCTAATTTCACTTAGCACTTTGTTTTGGAGTGTGATGCTTAGGGAATTGGGATAGGATATATATTGATGCAAAACAATCACCCCATAGCATTTTAGAGCTACAAACTCTGAGAGTATGAGCGACATTACTCCATATATGACAAAGAGATGTTTTCCATAATGCATGCTTTGACCAAATTCTGGCAGTGGGGAATAGGTTCAAGTTAAAGAGAAATCATAATAGCTTGAGGTTTCTCATGGAGAAAAATGATTTAAGTGAGCGGAAACAAAAATGGATCAGTAAAGTCAAAGCCTATGATTTTGAGATTGAGTATGTGAAAGGAAAAAATATTGTGGTTGTTGATGCCCTATCTAGGATACCCACTCTCTCTCTCATGGAGATTTCAGTGGAATGGAAGGAAATTCTATTGGTAGAATACTCCAAAAATATATTTGCTTGTGAGATACTCGATGGTTAGGTCTCTGATCAGAGCTACAGGGTTATTGACAACATCATATATTATAAGGAACATATCTATTTAGTACCAGAATCTTAGTTGAAGGACAAAATGATGCATATAACACATACTTCTCATTTGGCAGGTCATCTAGGATACTTGAAGACTTATAGACAAATTCGAGAGAGGTTCTCTTGGAAGGGTATCAAGACTGATGTATTGAAGTTTGTACTAGAATGCCTCATTTGTCAGCAAAACAAGATGGAACATACCCACCCAATAGGATTTCTCCAACCGCTTCCCATTCCAGAACAAAAATGGGATAGCATTTCGATGGATTTTATCATAAGGTTGCCTCTGTTTCAGGGGAAAGATTGTATCTATGTGGTGATTGACATGCTTACTAAATTCGCCCATTTATTCTCCATATCATCCAATTAATCTGGAATGCAACTAGCATAATTGTTCTTCCGAGAGGTATTTCGGCTGCATGGACTGCGCAAGACAAATGTCAACGATTGAGATATCATATTCATTGGGGGATTTTGGAAGGAACTATTTAGACTCGTAGGGACACAATTAACTCCTAGTACCAGTTATCACCGTCACACTGATGGGAAGACCGAAATTGTGAACAAGTGGATGGAGGGGTATTTTAGAAATTATGTATCGGAGCAAAACATGACATGTATCAAATGGCTTCAATTGGGTGATAATTGCTATAACACCACTTATCACATGTCGATCAGGATGACACCTTTCACATATTTGTATGATTATGATGGCACCACGTTTGTGGATCGAGCATTCGTTGACAACCGGGGACCCAAAGCCAAAGATTGGATTAAAGAGAGTCATGAAATGTTTCGAACTCTTAAAGATAATCTGCAAATGGAACAGAATCAGCTGAATATTTACACCGACAAGCATAAAGTGGAGTGCAATTACGAGGTGGGAGACATGGTATACATCCGCTTGCAACCATACATAAATCATCTTTGAAAATGAGAGGGGGAGACAAATTGAAGCCACAATTCTATGGTCCCTACAAGATTTCAAGGCGAGTCGGGGAGGTAGCTTATGAGTTAGATCTTCTCGAGGGGTGTAAGATACACAATGTAGTTCATGTTTTTTTCCTCAAGAAGGAAGTGGGACAACATATTGTCATTTATACAGAGTTGCCACCATTGGATTAGGCGGGGCAACTGATTCTAATTCTGAAGGAGGTGTTAGAGACCAGAGAGCATAAATTAAGGAACATGAGCATTAAAGAGTACCTGATCAAATGGAAAAATATTTGTATGGAGGACCCTACTTGGGAAGGGGAGGAGATATTCAAACATCCTGGATTATAGTTGCTTGAGGACAAGCAATCTCAGGCGGGGAGGACTGTATTGTCCTCATTGGCCTAGGTTGCATAATGAATGGTTCTACTAGCCTAAATTGGTTCCTGTAGGCTAATTCGTAAAAATTACCAAGGGAACTCAACTTTTTCCTAGGAAATGACTTTATAAAGTGAAAAGGGAAAAGGGGGACATGGGTCTTAGGAAAAAAAAAAGTCACTTAAAAATTATAAAATGTGCAAGCATAAAGTGACTTTAAAAGAAAATTAAAAATTAAAGTGAGTGTGAAATAACTCCATGAAGAAATAAAAGAGGGGAAAAGAGAAGGTGCCCCTCATTCTTCCATTCACTCACTTGGAAATTAGATTTTAAGAGATCTTGAGGAAAGAGTCTACAGTTTGAGGAAACCCTTGGGAATTTGAGGGTTTTGGTGTTGCGACGATACACCCTAGATATTTTGCAAAAGGGATCATCCATATTTCTTCCTTGAATTTCATTGATTGCTTCGATATTTTAGTGGAATCATTTTTAGTTCATTGTGGATGAGTTTCAGTAGTGGAAGCTAAGCTATCTCTGTCAAAGAGGTCGACTAGATCATGAAGTTTGAGTTTCCTTATTTCTGAGCATTATTCTATGTTGTGGGGTCAATTTGGACAGTGTGGGACGAGTTTACTATTTGCTTAGTACATTATTCCCTTACCCTGGCACATGCCTTCTTGTGTTGGGAACATTTCTCCCTTGACCGAGCCACTTACTCATATGGGGGGTTGAGATGATCATTGTTGGCCTGTTTTTTTAATTGTGGAATGATATTGTACCGTGGAAAACAACCTTGGACATCAGTTTGGAGACTGGAGGGGTCGACCTCAATTTTGGGGTAATTTCTCATTGCTGGGAGGTTATTTGGAGACTGGGAAAGTCGTGTTAACTCTATGGAGGAATTCATTAGCAGCTGGGATTGAGTGGCTTGTTCCAGAACAATTAGATATACCTATCTCACTTATGTCTATATCAGAAGGGTGCTACAGGCCTATAGATTCAAGGTACTTGGTTGTTGTTCATTTCTTGTCCATTCACATACACTCGGAATTTGAGAAGGCTAAATCCAGGAGAAATATATCACGTTACTTCATATCTTACTGTGTGTGGTTATGTGAGCTTTACTATGTTTTCATGTTATTGAATAAATAATGGCGGCAATTGTTCTAGGCAATGTTATTGTTTAATATGTACCCATGCTATTAAATAACCAATTTGTGTCATGATATGACATCACTTAAAAACTGTTGTGTTAATACAAGAGCCTCCAAATAAAGTAATTCCGTTCATATTTGAGGGAAAGTACAAATATCAGTGAGAGAATTTTTATAGAGGTATCAAAAATGTTGCTTTGTAGTTTGTTCTTGAAGTGTTTGAAGAAAGACACAATTAAAAATATAGAAATTTTGGAGAAAATTCTAGTTGGAATCTTGCATTTTGAAGCTTATCCCAAATTTATTTTTCTGATTCACAATGTTTAAAAAACTAATATTTTGATAGACCACATAAGATGGTATTCATATCTTACTATCCACATCTATTGGTGAGATGTTGGGGTTGCATAACCAGTCAAAAATGATTGTTCAATAAGGAATTGTTTTTTTCTGTCAAACAATAGAGCCTTGTTTGTGGAGAAACCTTCTTTACCAATCATGCCTTATCATACCCGAGATCTACCTTCCAGTGGAAATATTATTTCCAAAGGAACTCACTTCGATACCAATTATTGAGAAAAAACTTATACTAAGAGGGGGGTGAATCAACATAAGACAAATTTTTATTATTCAAACACTCATAAACCATTATAGAACAATCTCATATGAGATTTAATAATTGTAGAACACGGAACCAAATATTTACATGGAAACCCTTCCAAGATAAAACCACAAAAAATTTCTCTATAATTATTTGTAGCCACTAAACTAATAGAGACACTTATCTCCACTCGTACAAATCCTTGTAGGAACAAACCTACTCTTATAGATCGTTTTATACATAAATTTACTAGAGAAAAAAATTGACACCCCTAAGCACCAACCTATAAAGAGACACCAATAACCACCACCAAACACCAACTTAGCAAGTGATGACAATCCTTTTTGTATGATCTGCAACAACCTTTACCAGGTCTTCTCGTTATTTCTTCCTACACCAAGTCTACTTACTACTTCTTCCTTTACTATTTCTTCTCACTACTTCTTTCTTTACCATATCTGACAAAAATTTGAATTTCCAAATGGAAAATTTCGTGAATATTTTTTCTTGGTCCTCTTCCCAAGAACAAACTTGTACAACATGCCACGTTTCCAATTTTGAAAATATAATTATGAAAGTTTTACCTGAGGTACTTCTATACATCCCCACTACCCTTTGAATTTTTCACAGTCTCAAGAGTCTCAAAAAATAAGTTATAGTGAAAAAGTCAAAATTACCTATTTGAAATTTGAATTCAAGAGCATTTAGGAACCCTAAATACCCAAAATCATATTTTAGAAATTATAAAGAACCAACATAAAGAACCAACATCTTAAATTATTTCCTAACGTACTTTTGTATTTTCCTTTTGTTTTACGAAATTTTCACAATATAAAGAGTACTTGAAAAGAAGTTATAGTGAAAATTCTAAATTGACCTATCTCAAACTAATTTGAGGAGCATTTAGGAACCCTAACTTCCAAATATCATATCTCTAAATTTATAGCAAAACGACATCTGAAATTTTTATAGATATCACTCCTCAATCTTTGCAAAATTCCGATGTCTAAAACATACTAGAAAATAAGTTATAGCGAAAGTTCCAAACTCACATGTTTGAAATTGATTTAAGGAGCATTGAGGAACCATAAATTTTACAAGGAATATCTCCAAAATTGATATGAACCAACATATGAAACTTTTACCACTTGTACCTAGATATCTCTCCTCTGCTTGTGCAAATTGCAAGGTCTCAATCATCCCATAAAATAAGTTATAGATAATGTACCATGCTAACGAGTTTGAAACTAATTTTGGAGCATTTAGGAATGCTAACTTCCACATGACATATATCCAAAAGTATAGTGATCCAAAACCTGAAATATTTACCACATGTACCCAGAGATCCCTCTTCTTTCATTGCAAAATTTCAAGGTCTAAAACATCTCAGAAAATAATTTATGCCAAGATGACCTGAAACTGATTTCATAGCTCTTCCCTTTTTTAATTATGTTCAATCTTTTCTCATCCACTTCTTCAAATGTTACTACATATTCCACCCAATCACCTTATCTGAATACTATCGCTTTTTATACTTTTTCACAACCCTTTATGGAGGGACATGTCCATTAATTAAATAATTAACTTTCTGAATACCATGGGAAAATACCCAGACACATGAGTTTGAAACCACCATTTCACTATTTACTTTTTCACATGAACACCCTTTTTAATATGCTTGTAATGCTACATATAAATCAATTTTTTTGTGTATTGTAATGTCTTAACATATGACATTAATGACAACACCAAAATTACTCCTTTGACATCAATGACAATAATTCCAACAAGTTTACTATTCTATCGCCTTATATAAATTATTCCATCAAAATTAATAATTTATATAATATTCATTAATCACTCAATTATACTTGACTTTACTAAGCCTTATAACCATTATCTTGTTAGCATCCATTTCAAATCGTTGCTCCCCATTGAGAAGCCTTATGCTTTCTAAAAGATTAAAGGAAGTCAATCTAGATAAATGTGTCCTCTATAAAATTCTCTAGAACATGAATCTAACTCTATCTTCTAGCTACATATTTGGCTCTAGCTCATGGATCTAGATAGTGGCTCAAGTTTTGTCTAAGGATTTATTTCTATTTTCCAGCTCATTTTTTCTTCTAATCTAGAATTGTTGTCACTAAATCTCAACCCAGGAACTTCGCAATTAGAGTTCGTTCCCATCTCTCTCATACTTGGAGATGGTCCATCTTGGAACTCAATGAAGCTAAATGATATTTTGGTTTATATTTGTTTAGTGATATCTTGGTAGCTATTCCCTCATGTACGAACCCCACAAAATGAAGTGTACTCTACCTTACTCTTTTAGGATCAATAGTTTCTTGAAATAGAAAAACTATTTTTTTCTTGCACATGCTTACAAGAACTCTATATCTACAACAATGCCATTTGGATGAAAACCTTGGTGTGTAATAATAGTACCTTATTCCACCCAAATCATTTGGCGAATATTGAACCTATATGGTTCTAGGGAACAATTATTAATAGGCTATATTTTTTAGGATGAGGAAATGATTTAATATTTGGATAGTACAAAGGTGACGGACTATCATTGAACTTCCTACACCAATATTTGATACATCTAGAAGAAGGGAAACTTCTTGTGAAATATTTTAGGTATAAATTTGAAAGGGGCTTCCTTGGTTGTTGACTTCAACCCACAGTCCTTGTTGACAGTGATATGGACGTCATATGCTTTCATAAATGCCTATTGTGAAATATTTTAGGTATAAATTTGAAAGGGGCTTCCTTGGTTGTTGACTTCAACCCACAGTCCTTGTGACAACCCACAGTCCTTGTTCACAGTGATATGGACGTCATATGCTTTCATAAATGCCTAGATACGTTATTCTCCTTGGGTTGGATATCCTATGAGTAATCTATTTCCAATAAGCTTCACTTTCCATTCAATTTTCTTGGTTGTGTAGTTCCTAGGGTGAAGCTCTAGATGAAATCAACAAAAATTGTATTCCTAATGTCCACTAAACTTTAAGTGGTAGACAAATTTCTTTACATTGTTGTTTTGAATTCTTGAGATACTATTTTTCTTTCTATTCCTTTGAATTTATTGATGGTTTGGGGAATTCTTTTTTCTAATCCTCCTTTGAAAAGAATGCGGCTTGCTTCTCTAAACAAAATTCCTTACGATTTTCTTCTGCTCATAGAATTAAAACTCTTTTGAGTACCAATAGATAAAAGAATTATGAACTTTCTTCTTGCAATAGTGACAAATAAGGTATACCTTACCTGATACATACCAACGATTATTCTTCTTCTTCCAACTAATATGCTCATTTATCCTTCTAAATGAAAATAAAGCTTGAGTCCTTGACCTCTTCTCACCACTTACCTTATGTAGTCGTCCCAAAAAAGGATAAGGTTTTAGTGGGATACAACCTTTATTTTATTTTTATCTTCCTTCTCATGAGTGGGTCGACTCTAGCAATGCCTTTTCCTTCACAAATGTGATCTTGGATTCCATGGCCTTTTCCCTTCTGCCAACAGAACTTGGGTCGCCATGTTTCACCCTTTGTTCAACTACAATGGAGCTTATTATTACTTGCGTTCTCTTCCGTAACCCTTTTTCATCATATAACATGTACCTTAACAATTTTCATCTAGTTCCTCTAGTATGTTTTTCAATTTCACCAACATTATCGTGAGAAATTTTTATGGAAGATTACCAGACTTATCTGGCCATGCTTCTAGTTTTAGTGGTGGAAATAGGAGGTTTCGTGGCTTCTTTCTACTATCGAGAAACTACATGAAGATTTTCCAATGCCTCCTCCTTCTTTTCCAATTCTTGTTGTAGTTGAGTCGTCATCCGAGTGAACCTGACCTTGTATTGATTTTCCAACCGGATGAACTTCTCTCCTAAGTGTAAAAGCTGAAATATTATATTGTCCCAATCTTTTATATCGATAGTGAGGGATTCTTAGAATTCAAAAAACTACTTCTTTAGTAATGGAAGTAGTCTTGTCAAACTCTCAAGGTTCTTCTTCATCTATTTAATTCTCTAGTTAAATGTCTCAGCCTATTTCTTCAAGTGTGTGTTCTGTTCTTGAAGCTAAGCATTGATGTACGTTAAATTTCATGTTCTCTTCAAAGTTGTCACATATAACTCATAATCAAGGATTCAAATTCTTTGATACCTTATGGTCTATAAATGAGGGACTTATATCCTACTCAATTAACCAACAAAGATCCTCCACGGAATTTATTTCTAGTCTCTATTATCCATGTTATACATAGATTCATGTCTTCAATGATGGATTCAATGCCTATATTGTGAGTGTAACTTCCATATAACAACAAAATAATAGTTTGGACTCTAATTTGGTTTGTTTGTTCTAATTGTTACTAGGTAGACTCATAAATTGGTTATGTTTCTCTTATTCAAGTCTTGCTCCTAGTCTTGAGGTATGTGAAGACCATTTTATTTGTTGTCTTTTATATGCTAGGAGAATCCTCTATGCAAAAATGGTTACAACCATCCTTTGTAGGTGATGTCAACTAACAACGAGTCTACATCTGGGTCAATTCCACTTAATTCCCTATATGTATTCAAGCATGGTGGGAAAAAGATAACAAAAAGGTAACAAATACACATAGAGATGCCTAAATTCTTATAATTCTAAAGCAAACTCGGTAAACTACTCTTCAATTTTAGAAAGAGAGGAATCACCCCAATTTCTAATCATTTTCAATTCGACCACACATATATGAGTTTGTAATTAAACAACCCATATAAATAAAATCAATTTTTATTTAAACATATGGAGGATGGTTTTAATTAAAATATAAGAGATGGTTGTCATAAAATGTGAAATTTAGAGAAACCACTTCAAATGAATGGTTTTCTAAAGAAAAAAATTAAATTATAATGTGATTCTTCTTGACCAATTAATAGATAAAATGAACTACCTCATCAGTTTATCCAAGAACTTTAAACAATACCCAACCACCAATTTGTATAACCTTAAGAAATGAGGACAACACCATGTATCGGGGGTATGTACAACTTGCATAGAATGTGTACAAGCCTAAAGATAGTTTAGACACAATATAGAACATTCCTATAGTAAAATCAACAACATACACCTTCAAGTAATCTCACAAGCATTATACTAATGTCTCGTAATGATGCCAACAATGGTAGGGATTGAATTTTGTTAAATACAATAAATACAAATAATAACTATATCATTTTAGTCATTGATGTCATTTAATCAATTGAAGAAAAAACATGGATTGTTTTGCAATCAAATTTCATAATAATGGAGAATGAAATCTTGGGTGAACTTGACATACCTATAGTTGAGAATGGATTTTCACATAATTAAAAAAATAAAATGGTAATGATTAAATAATGAGAATGTCATCACTATAAAAGAATGTCATTCACCACACCACTATGTTATATTTTATTATGATTAACTTTTGTATTGATGTAGGAAAAAGCGTTATTTCCTGCACATTGGGTTGTTAGATGCGTTTATGAAGATTTTTTTAATTTAAATATTTGTAATTATATTATAAAGTTTTTATCTATTATTAAAACGATTAGGGCATCAACCACCTCCCATTGCTCTGCACATCAAATATAACCATGGGGTATTCTTAACAGAATGGCATGTCATGGAATATTGCTCCCCAAATATAACCGTTGGGTATTCTTAAGATGATGGCATAGCATGGAATCTTTTATGTTTTTTTTCCGACCTGCAGTTATTGTAATCATTACAACGACATTCCAAATCATGCCAAATCACAATCGCCATTTTCGATATTGACGTTCTAAGCGGAACTTTTATAAAGAGTAAAAATATAAAAATAAATTGGCAGTTGGTAAATGAATACGCTCTCACGTGGCATTAGATAATTATAAAATTCCTGTCTTTCTGAATAGCACTCGTCGATGAGAAATTAGCCGTGTGGGTCTTTCTGAATTCCTGTCTAGAAAGTGGCAGTGTGGGTCTTTCTGAATAGCACGCGTCGATGAGAAATTAGCCGTTGGTGAAAAAAGCTATTACCCAAATTTATATAACTCTGTTTTTCATTCATCTCCTCGTTCCTGTTTCATTCTCCTCTCCTTCCATGTAGTAGTGAGGCTATGTGGTTTCTGTCTGTTCAATTTGTTCATGGAGGTTGAAACTTGTGTGGGAGTGGATGTGCCGGTTTATAGTCAATTGGTTAATGTTCGATTATTAGATTTGTTTTCGTCTGTGTTAGTTCGCTGGTTAGGGTTGATTGTGGATAAG
>SNQJ01S0020054.1:39768-50489 GCA_010110895.2 Picea sitchensis
AAATAAGGCAATGATTAAATAAGGAGGATGTCATCACTATAAAAGAATGTCATTAAGCACACCACGATGTTATATTTTATTATGATTAACTTTTGTATAAAAGAATGTCATTAAGCACACCACGATGTTATATTTTATTCTGATTAACTTTTGTATTGATGTAGGAGAAAGCGTTATTTCCTGCACATTGGGTTGATAGATGCGTTTATGAAAACTTTTTTAATTTAAATATTTGTAATTATATTATACAGTTTTTATCTATTATTAAAACGATTAGGGCATCAACCACCTCCCATTGCTCTGCACATCAAATATAACCATGGGGCATTTTGAACAGAATGACATGTCATGGAATATTGCTCCCCAAATATAACCGTTGGGTTGTTAGATGCGTTTATGAAGACTTTTTTGATTTAAATATTTGTAATTATATTATACAGTTTTTCTCTATTATTAAAACGATTAGGGCATCAACCACCTCCCATTCCTCTGCACATCAAATATAGTCATAGGGTATTCTTAACAGAATGGCATGTCATGGAATATTGCTCCCCAAATATAACCGTTGGGTATTCTTAAGATGATGGCATAGCATGGAATCTTTTATGTCTTTTATGTTTTTTTTCTGACCAAAAAGATTATTGTAATCATTATAACGACATTCAAATTATAACGACATTCAAAATCATGCCAAATACGTTTTTTTTTTCGATATTGACGTTCTAAGCGGATCTTTTATAAAGGATAAAAATAAATTGGCAGTTGGTAAATGAATAGCACAGGTCTAGAAAGTGGCATTAGATAATTATAAGATTCAGGTCTTTTTGAATAGCACAGGTCTAGAAAGTGGGAGTGCGGGTCTTTCTGAATAGCACACGTCGAAGAGAAATTAGCCGTTGGTGAAAAATCCTATTACCCAGATTTATATAACTCTGTTTTTCATTCATCTCCTCGTTCCTGTTTTATTCTCCTCTCCTTCCATGTAGTAGTGAGGCTATCTGGTTAATGTGGTTTCTGTTTGTTCAATTTGTTCATGGACGTTCAAACTTGTGTGGGAGTGGATGTGCCGGTTTATAGTCAATTGGTTAATGTTCGATTATTATATTTGTTTTCGTCTGTGTTAGTTCGCTGGTTAGGGTTGATTGTGGATAAGAAAAACCACAAGCTTGCCAATAATTAGGCTGCAGCAGAGAAGGGAATCCACAAGCTTGCCAATAATTAGGCTGCAGCAGTTTGCAATAGATCGATCAAATACAGCTACAGACATCCATTCCTGTTAAATTGCAGGTACGTTCAGCCGATATTGGTTTTCATTCATAATTAAATCTTAATTGCTGATGGTCGGTGGGGATTCTTTTAATGCTCGCAAATGCTATCATAATAACCACCCTGTTCTATTTCCACTTTAGGTCATTAATTAGTATGAAGGATCTGGTTCAGTTTGGTCCGTATCTTGCCATTCAAATTAACCCGTGGTCCGTATCTTTTAATATTCATGTAATCGGTGCAAATATTTTACATCTAAGCATTTTAGACGGCGCATCTTCGTATATAGGTTTTCGGTTTTAAAGTGAATGTTGATTAATCTTCTAAAATGTTGATGGTGTGCAGCCTCATCCATCCAAAACAGGGCGCACAATTATCTTACATTTTTACTATATATATAACATGAATCGATAACGTTTAAAATCAGGAGATCATCAAACAGATTYTACATCAAGCATTTCTTATTTTCCTTTTGTTTACACATTAAGTTTTTCTATTTTTGATTKACTGWCWCCTATTTTAGGAAGTGGCCGAACTGCTTGATGACCTTGTCTAGCTTTATGTGTAGTTTTTAGGTCTTTTAATTCTCTTATATTGTTTAGTTTGCCTTTCTTTAGTGTTGTGTTTTCTGAACATATCAATAATACACGAATAAAATCACACTTTACTGCGTGGAAAAAGCGAAGTAACCCCAGTTCAATCAAACTAGAGGCAGGTTTCTCTCCCTTTTTTGTATTTCTTGAATTATAATATCTAACTTCGATTAGATATGTAGGATTGATTCCCTATTTGTAACAGCTCCCCATTAGATTGTTACTTAATGCTGCGCAATTAATTGTTATGTATGGTTTGTTTCACAGATTAAGGAGACATGGACGAACTCACACTTGGCTGCCTACAAGAATCAAGTTCCAATTCAGCCCAACAATACCTGTAGGTTTTCTCCCTCAGTTTCGGTCTAAACTTCGTGATTATTTTTCACCGGTTTGTTGCGTCGGATTAGGTCAGGTCACCGATTTTAGCTCTACTGGCTCAGTCTCACAATAACGTTGTAGTTTATAACTAAAATTCAAAACAAATCACATGGACAATGGACCTACCAAGTAAGTTTCCATACACCCCATCCCAGTAAGTTTCCCAACACCCCATCGCCCAAAGGATCAAATAAAAGTTGGTTTACAGAATCTACGAACTACAGGATTAACTTAGCTTTTTGTCGATGATGAACACAGATACTAAAACAACATTGTATTTGCACGCCCTTCCTGCTTTTTTTTTAGCTATTCTTTCGATAGCTCTTTTAACATTTTGCAACTGTGTTTTTAAGATTTAATAATGATGTTTGGCATGTTATTAATTTGCTTGGATGGTATTTACAGTTTATAAATTTTACTTTTATGGGTAATGATTAGTACAAACCCTTTGTTTATTGATAATTTTATTTTTCTATTTTCTATGATGAGTCTCTTCAGAGATCTTCACTTTATTTATCCAGTTAATTATTTTGTTAATTACAGAATTTACACAATTATGTTTTGTGAATTATAGAATTTGGATCATTAATAATAATATGACAGATTGACAGATTTGTTTATATATATATATTATTTTGAAATTCATTGTGTTAATTAAATTTCAGAGACGACAATAAAAAACGAGTCTAACACAAATATTTTCATTTACAGAGAGAGATTGACAATTTACTTGCAATGTATCTAATTATCATCCTCCTCTTCACGTAGGTTATGAGTCTAACACAAGGCCTTTCATTCACACACAGAGATTGACAGATTGATAACTTACTTGCAATGGATCTAATTATCAATTCCTGGTAGGTGTCTACACACTTTCATTTTCTTTTTCTTTTTTATGATGTTTCTTATTAAAAAACTTAATTTTAGGTTTTTTTTTCTATTTTTGCAGCCTATCATTCGCAGTTGTTTACAAATTCCAAAAATCCAAAAAAAATATGTTATAAATTAAATTCTTTAACTAATTATTTTTATTGAAATCCTAATTGCAGTTGACACTCGACAGTGTCTTGCATTTGTTTACAAATTTTTTACATGTTGAGCATGACTTCATACATGGTTATTAGAGCTGAAACTGTTCAAAGTATCATGTCAAAATATTTATGAAAGTTATACAAAATGTCAAGCTAAAATATTTAAAAAAAGTATAAAATAATATAAAAGTTATATAAAATATCAAATTAAAATATATTAAAATATATAGGAAAATTATAAAAAAGTTTCAAAATATTTAGAAAAGTTATACAAAATATCAGGTCCATTGTAACTTGTAAGAAAGAAGAATCAAAAGAATAGATGTTTTACATTTCTATAATACCAACATTCAATTGTATTGCTTAACAACAACTAGTAAATTTCTTTTCAAAACAAAGACATTTATATAATCTATTTCTTTATAAAAGGTTATAAACTAATTTTTTATAATAGAAAATTTAAAATATATTAATATAAATTATTATAATTTCCTATTTATTAATAAAATAAGAAGAATTAGATTTATTTTAATTTAATATTATTATATCTGTTTATAAAAATAAAAGATTATAAACTAATTTTTTATAATAAAAAATTTAAAATATATTAATATAAATTATTATAATTTCCTATTTATTAATAAAATAAGAAGAATTAGTTTTATTTTAATTTAAGATTATTATATTAATAAATTTATTATAATTTTAAGTTGATTAAAAATATAAAGAATTAGAATCATTTTAATTCAACATTAATAAAATACAAATAAAATTAACAATTTAGATGTAATGACTAACTACCACCTTAATTTATATCTACTAAAAACTATAATATCACTTGAATGAATAAGGGGAAAGATTAACATCCCCCATGGGGTGACAACTGCCAAAGAAAGACTCTTGGCAGGGTATGCATGCAGAGGGAGTTATTACCCCAGCCATCGTCCATACCTTCATACTATTTGAATGGCATGCTTTAACACTGCAGTAATGGTAGCACGTTGCTCTACCTCTAGGAAGTTAATGACTCTTCATGCGAACCAAGCAGGGTACTCGTCGGTCACTTCGGCTTTCATGGTGCCTCCCATTAGCATTCAACCAGCCTCTATGACGGTAAGAGCCCTTGGGTACTCCATCATTCACCACTCTGGTTCTTCTTCCGTGTATTCCTGTTGTGGTCATTCTCCCATGGCCTCCTTACCACTGTTGGTCACCTCTCTTTGCCTCCTTCTTACTAGCACAAATCCTCTAGCTTGGTTTTCACCTCCATTCCTCGAGATTCGTTCCAAAACTAAACGACGATTCAGCACTAATCGCTATCATTCAAAACTCGGAAAAAGACGATCTAAAACTAAAATCACATTAGATAAGAGACGATCTAAAACTAAACGCTGATTCAGCACTAATCGCTATCATTCAAAACTCGGAAAAAGTCTTTATCCAGGACAAAGCTTCCGCGAAGAGAAACTTAATAAGCACAGATATTCCGTTTTTAAAATTCTTACCCAACTTTTCCACTGAACCCGGGGAATTATTATTTTTTTTAGGGTTCAAATGCGTTAATTTTTTTTTAAATAAACAAATAAAAGCAGAACTTTACTTCATCAAAAATTAAATTTTTGTGCTAACTACATATAGTACAATGTTGCATGATATAAAAAATTAGTGAACTCCAAAATTCTATAATGAACATTCTTTTGCACCCAACAGAAATGTTTCATGTGAATATAGTATTTTATGATATAAAAAACAAAAATGTTTCATGTGAATATAATATTTTATGATATAAAAAACAAGAGATTGCATTAAGTTAGCCTGAACATCATTTGCGCACACAATATAAATGATTTGTATGAAACATTAACTTTTTAGGAATTTTTTTTGGGAAGAAAACATAAAAGATTTCTCAAGTTCGGTTTCCGGTTTGTTTTGTAAGTCTTTGTAAATCTTTGAAAATGGTGTTTTGTTTGTTAAGGTGGTTTTCTCAATAAGTTTTTGTAAATCTTTGAAAATGGATATATATTTAGCATGATTTGTTTTGTAAATCTTAGCCAATTGGTATATGTTTAAGAAATAAAAGGTCTGACTTTTGAAGACTTGAATTATATCTAAGTCTTTGTAAATCTTTGCAAATGGGTATATGTTTAAGAAATAAAAGGTCTCACTTTTGAATACTTGAATTATATCTGAAATAGAGTAAAATATATTAATAAATATTATACATTTAAAAATATGATATATATTTTAATATATTATACTGATTATATTATTAAAGATTTATTTTAATTTTAAATTTATGAAGTATAAAAAAATTATAAATGTGAGTGAAGGGGATACGGCTGCATTTTATTGTTGATAACGGAAACTAAACGAACCTCATCTCAGTAGAGGTCGTCAAACAGTTGGGATTCTCGACAACACCACACCCGTAGTTGTATAACATAGGGTGGCTTTGCAAAGAACGATATCTCTGTGTCAGCCAACAATGTCAATTGTCATATGGAATCCAACCCTTCAAGGATGAGGAATTATGTGATGTTTCCCCAATGGATGTCTGTAATGCTCTCTTGGTCCAACCATATATGTGGAAGCACCACCATGTTGTTTATGAATCTCAACCCCGTAGTGTAATTTTTATTTTGGGGGGTCATTTCTACAGAATACCAAAGGTAGTTTCAACTATTGTTCCACCTAAAAAGTGCTGGAAGGTAGTATCTCATACTGCAAAATTTAGCTTCTTCACAATCTATTCAAAACAAGAACAGAAGGACAATGCAACCACTACAGCCTCACCCCAAGCACCTTCTATCCAACAGAACCAGGTCGATAAGGATGCAACAAAGCACAAAGATTACTTCTACACACCATCCTCTCATGTATCTTGACTTGTTGAACAGCCTCAGCCTCAACAGGTTTGTGACAAAATTCCACAAACTGAGCAGCGCGATGTCTCTAGCAAGGTAAGCAACTCACCAAGATTCAGATTCAACAAACACTTTTTCCTCTCCCCAGGGCACTCAATGCAATGGAGAAGATTTCTTCCTGAAGAGGGAGGATTGATCCAGGTGGATATCGGTGACCACCCACCTTGTTTGACTGGCGCAAAACAATTTTTTGGCAATTTTGGCAATTTACTACTTTTAGCAGTTTTTAACTTCCGGGGCCATTTTGAGGGCCTAAATGAAGGTTTTTCAGGATTGACCCAATTCAACGATAGCCAAAGACATAATTGAGGCCTCAAAATGAATCTCCTCGATGATACCTTTCCAACGGGATATCATATTCCTAAAATGGATATCGTATGCAAAATTTACGACTCCGGGAAGTTAATGTACTAACTTACCCAAACGATGCCCACATGACTTTTGGGGCTTCATATCCTAGGGTTAGGTTTTTGGATATCTAGTATTTTTTACATTCCTATGTATTGTAAAAAGACGTTTAGAGCCTCATTGTAATCATCTTCTTTTGAATGAGCGTAGTCGCCACATCTCTTCTGAGAGATAAGCTGCCACCATTCTACTGAGTCTTTCACTCTGTATTTTTACAGTCTCTCTACATTTATTTCATTAATAGAAATCA
This sequence comes from Picea sitchensis, assembly GCA_010110895.2. Taxonomy (NCBI): domain Eukaryota; kingdom Viridiplantae; phylum Streptophyta; class Pinopsida; order Pinales; family Pinaceae; genus Picea; species Picea sitchensis. The sequence continues at coordinate 46,622 of SNQJ01S0020054.1, forward strand.
TGTGTTACTGTATATTTTTGTTTATGGTTGCATCTATGATACATTTGTGTTATATTATTGAATATTTGTGATATCTCTGTAAATTTCTTTATTATATCTCCGCTCTCATTTCGTGCCGAAAATAATACGGATCAATAAATAAAGGCAACAATTGTTCTCGGTAGTGTTATTGTCTAATATGTACCCATGCTATTAAATAACCAATTTGTTTCATGATATGACATCACTTACAAACTGTTCTGCTAATACATGGACCTCCAACTAAAGTAAACCACTTCATCCTTGGGGAGAAATACAAATATCATTCAAAGAAATTTTACAAAGGTATCATAACTATTGCTTCGTAATTTGTTCTTGAAGTGTTTGACAAAAGCCACAATTAAAAATACAAAAATTTTGGAGAAAATTCAAGTCGGAATCTTACAATGGTATCATAGCATGTATGTCTACAACTGTGGGCTGTAAGGGGCATTTAAAATAATATTTATGATACCAGAAGACGAGTATAACATTACCTACCAGAGAGGTAGGGGAAGAACCCCAGATCCCCCTGGGTGGGAAGAATAAGAAGTGGTTAGAGAAGAAGGGACATGCGAGGCAACACCATTTATCAAACCTAAGGGAAAGGGAACTATGGGGGAAGAAGATGATACCAGGATCAACTGTTTTTTCAATATCTTGAATGACTTGGCCAACGATCAAAAAGCCATGATGGAAATCATGGGGCAGTTTGCTAAGAATTCGTTGGAGGGAAAAATGAAGAAGAACCAAAATGCTGATGGGGAATTCCTTAGAGAAGGCATCCACTCATGCACTACCATGTAGATCCACCCCCACTTGCACACCAAATCTCCCAGACCCACTATGATTCATTTTTTGGGGAATGAGGCCACAGGTCCATTGATGCAGGTTGAGCATTATGAGCCCTATAGGGAATATTTAGAAGAGTACAAGAGACTAGGAGACGATTTCCACTCAGCCATGTCCTTCACAAATTTATGCAATATGAAGAGTAGAAACATAATGAGAGGGCCCATAAGGGCCATGACACAATTTTTAGTTGCAACATACCTTTGGGAAATTCATTATTCGTAACTTTGACAGAGGCTCTAAATGCTTCACTAGATCATGGGTGTTGAAGCTCGACACTTACTTCCAGTTGCACTAGATGACAGAGACAAATGCCATTAAATTATCCACCTTAAACCTGGATAACGAGGCCCATGAGTGGTACTACCATGGGTTAGTCACTTTGGGACATGTTTAGGTTACCTCCTACCTGGAATTTACACAGAGACTCATCAAGAGATTTGACATGAAGGACCCTTAGCTTCACTTTAGAGAGTTGGCTTAGCTCAAACAGACAGGTATCCCATAGACCTTTATATCTTAGTTTTAGAGGGTCGTTGCGACGGTATCATACATTTCAGAGGGTCGTCTAGTTTTTTTTTTTCTTGAGGGGCTAATGGAGCCTCTATGGAGATGGGTCAACTGCCCCATGAGTTCCATCATGGCTTTTTGATCGTTGGCCAAGTCATTCAAGATATTGAAAAAACTGTTGATCCTAGTATCATCTTCTTCCCTCATAGATCCCTTTCCCTTAGGTGTGATAGACGGTGTTTCCGCTCAACAGTTCTTTCAATATCCTGAATGACTTGGTCAATGATCAAAAGGCCACGATGGAACTCATGGGGAAGTTTGATAAGAATTCATTGGAGGAAAAAACGAAGAAGAACCAAAATGATGATGGGGAATTCGTCGAAGAAGGAAACCACTCACAAACTACCATGTAGAGCCACCCCCACTTGCACACCAAATATCCGAGACCCACTATACTTCAATTTTTGGAGAATGAGGCCGCAGTTCCATTAATGTAGGTTGAGCACGATGAGCCCTATAGGGAATAATTAGAGGAGTACAGGAGACTAGGAGACAATTTCCAGTCAACCATGTCCTTCACGGATTTATGCAATATGAAGAGTAGAAATAGACCGAGAGGGCCCATGAGGGACATGACACAATTTTTATTTGCAGCGTACCATTGGGAAATTCACTATTCCCAACTTTGAAGGAGGCTCTAAATGCTCTGCTAGATCATGGGTGCATAAACTTGACACTTACTTCCAGCTGCACTAGATGACAAAGACATATGTCATTAAATTTTCCACCTTACACCTGGATAACGAGGCCCATGAGTGGTGGTACCATGGGTTAGTCACCTTGGGAGATGTCGAGGTTACCTCCTACCTGGACTTCACATATAGACTCATCGAGATATTTGATAGGAAGGACCCTTAGCTTCACTTTAGAGAGTTGGCTTAGCTCAATAAGATAGGTATCCGAGGGACCTATATATCCGAGTTTTAGTGGGTCGTTGTGATGGTGTCATACATTTCAGAGGGTCGTCTCGTGATGTTGTTTGTTGAGGGGGTAATGGAGCATCTATGGCAATGGGTCAAGGCCTATAAGACTACCTCTTTATAGGAAGGAGTCAGTAGGGCTCGGGACATGCAACATGTAGTACCTAAAATCTGGTTTCCGCCCAAACCCACTTTTACCCAAAAGACTAAGGAAATCATACCACCTCAAAGAGATTGGGCCAACAAGCCCAAACTGGATGAAGAGACCAAGAGAGAATTTAGGAAAAATAAATTGTGTTTCAGCTATCAAGAGCCATGTGCACCAGGGCATAGATGTGTTGGGAAGGACAGAATGGGAAAGTCCCATTACATTGAGGTATACTCTGATAGTGATAGTGATGAGGATGAGGATATTGATCAGAAACAGGACCAGGGACATCTAACATCAGGAGAGGATTCTTCAAAGGATAGGGATAAGGATCTAGTCATGGCCTCGTTGTTAGGATTTATGAGGTATCATACCTTCAGGGTTAGAGGTGTCCTAGAGAGGCACAAGGTGACAATAATGATCGATTGGGAAGAATGCCATAACTTCATTGATGATAACATGGTCGAGAGGAGAGGAATTATGATAGAGAAGTTTGATGGGTTCATAGTAGTCATACTAGGAGGTCACCAGATGAGTTGTACCAAGTGGATTTGCAAGCTCACAATAACCATGGGAAACTGCTCAATGACAAATCATTTCTTTGTGGTGGATATACCAGACACCAATGTAGTGTTTGGTATTCAATGGATTTACTCTATTGGGAGATACATTATGGATCAAAGGACCATGGAGATGGATTTCATTGGATCAGATGGAAAGAAAGTGGTCCTATGAGCCATGCACCAGTACCCACCGAAGATTGTGTCATCCCACAACATGGAGGAAATTATGAGGCATGGTGATATATAGTGGGATGTAGAGTGTTTTTTTTCTGACAAAGAGACACCTGATCATCTGCAACAGCTTCCAGAGGAGTTACAAGTACTACTTCACAAACATCAAAAAGTATTTAGTGACATTCCTCCTGGCATTCAACCAGATAGAGGTTTTGAGCATATCATAGAGCTAGAAGAGGGGCTCCAAGCAGTTACCACAAACCCCTATCTACACCCTAAAGTTTACAAGGATGAGATTGAAAAAACCATTAAATAATTGTTGAAAATGGATCACATCCACCCTAATTCCAACCCATTTGCCTCTTTCATGGTCTTATTGAAGAAGAAGGATGATATTGTTTTAAGATCTAATATTGGCTCATTACCCCTTAATTGGGGCATATTATATTAGTAATGTTATTTTATTTAGGTCGGATTTAAGCCATTAGTTGTAATTATACCTCCTAGTCTCCTATATATACCAAGGATACATTTTCATTTTGAATCATCTTGTACTTGAACATTTAAGTGGGGTAAAAGGAGGTTGCCCCCTCAAAGAGGCTTATTATCTGAAATTATCTCTT
>SNQJ01S0020054.1:53480-67900 GCA_010110895.2 Picea sitchensis
TTCTATCTACCTGCATTAACTACTTTAAATGCCTTCTACCTACTAAGGACGAAAGAAAACCTCTCAAGGTCCGTTTACATCATACAAGTGTGCTTCTTCTTAATGGCTTCATTTAAGATTTGTGCAACAACTTCAAGGAAATTTCAAAATTTGGGTTGGCGCTTGTCCAACTGTCTTTTGGCTTCTGTGTTGGCTCGCTTGATGTTGGCGATGCTCCTACATCATACTCCCTCGCTTGAAAATTTTCACGGGATCTTGTCCATGAGCTCACGCATGGTATGTCGATGCTTTTGGATCTCCGCTTCAGTCTCCCAGCTGGCATCTTCAACTGGATGGTTCTTCCACTTGACGAGATACTCAAAATATTGTTTCCGCCTGGTCCTCTTGCTTACTCTTTTATCTAGTATGCGCTCCATATGCGGATTATCTGCAACTGGAATCTGTTTTCGCCACTGGATCACTGACTTCTTATATCCAGTATCTACTTCTCCAGCTCTATATGGGTACAAATATGAGATATTGAATATCGGAGAAATTCTGATCCCATCAGGTAATTCAATCTCATAAGCATTTGTCCCGAATTTTCTCAAGACCCTACATGGCCCAATTTTCTTCATCTTCAGCTTATTATATGTTCCTCTCGGGAACCTCTCTTTTCTCAAATGTGCCAGAATCAAATCACCAACCTTAAACTGAAGTTGTCTCTTGTGTTGATCTGCTCTACGCTTGTACTCCTGGCTTGAATTCTGCAATCGATCCTTCACCTGCCAGTGAAGTTCTTCCATCACCTCTGCGAATTCTTCTGCACTAGAGCTCCTAGTCGCAGTCTGTTCGAAATTCCTCAATTTAGAAATTCCTCTCAGTTGCATGCCATAGACAACTTGAAATGGAATTTGCCCTGTGCTCCTGCTAACTCATTCATTATAACCAAACTCTACCTGTGGTAGTATGTGGTCCCACTGGCTATGGTGTTCTGTCACCAAGCTTCTCATCAAGTCTCCCAGACTTATGTTCACCACTTTTGTCTATCCATCCATCTGAGGATGATAAGCTGAACTAAATGACAAGTTAGTTCCCAGCTTCTTCCATAAGGTCCTCCAAAAATGCCCTATGAATTTTGTATCTCGATCCGAAACTATACTCCTTGGCAACCCAGGAAGTCGAATGACCTCTTTGAAAAATAGATTCGCAATGTGAGTTGCGTCACTGGTCTTTTGACATGGAATGAAGTGTGCCATCTTGGAAAATCTATCCACTACCACAAAGATTGAATCACAACCTCTTTGTGTTCTAGGCAACCCCAATACAAAATCCATGCTAATTGCATCCCACGACCTCTCTGGTATGGGCAATGGTTGATATAACCCCGCATTCTGCTTCCTTCCCTTCGAATGATGGAAAATTTTTCATCTCTCCATGAATATCTTGACATCTTCTCGCATTCCCGGCCAAAAATATGACTCATTTAGCTTTGCGAACATCTTGTCGTGACCAGAGTGCCTTGCTAATCCTCCACTGTGTTTCTCCTTTAACAAGTTCTCCCTCATGGAGCATTTCAGAATACACAGTTGATTACCTCTAAACAATAATCCTTCCTGGATCATATATTCTATCCATGGGATTCTATCTCTGAGAGTTGGATTCTCAGTTGCTTCATACGCCTCTTTAAAATCCTGATATTCAGTGTACATGTCTCTGAGATCATCAAAACCTAACGTTTTGAATCTGAACTCCTGCAACAACAAACACTTCCTGATCAAAGCATTAACAACCTTATTAGGAGTACCCGAAATATGTTTTATCACAAAAGTGAAATTCTGCATATACTCAACCCATTTTACATGTTTCTGATTCAACTTCTCCTATTGAGTCACAAACTGCAATGCATGATTATCACTGTATAAAACAAACTCTTTCGGGATCAAGTAATGCCTCCATTTATTTAATGCTTGTATGCTAGCATAAAACTCCTTATCATAAGTGGAGTTACTTTCGCTTCGTTCAACTTCTCGCTGAAGTACGCTATCGACCTATCTTCCTGACTCAAGACTGCCCCGATTGCAAATCCGCTTTCATCGCATTTCACCTGAAATGTCTTCTGGAAATCCGGCAACACAAAAACCAGTCGTTCCATGATCTTCCTCTTCAACAGATTGAAACTCTTTTCAGCCTCTTTAGTCGAGTGAAAATATTTATGCCTTTTCTTCACTGTATCCATCATCGTTGTGCTAATTCCACTGAAATTCCTGATGAACTTTCGGTAGAAACTAGCCAATCCATGAAAACTTCTCACCTCAAAGATATTTTTCAGTGATGGCCAATTCTTGATCACTTCCACCTTATCTGGATCCATCCTCAACTCATTTGCGGAAATAACAAACCCCAAGTAAATGAGCTTTGTCTTCATGAACGATGATTTCTTCATATTTATCAACAACTTCTCCTGCTGTAGTCTTTGCATCACTGTACCCAAATGCTTCAGATGCTCTGCCACTATTTTACTGTAAACCAGTATGTCATCCAAATACACAATGACAAATTTCCCGATGAACTCCTTCAGGAATTTGTTCATCAACCTCATGAAGGTACTTGGTGAATTTGTTAAGCCAAATGACATAACAAGCCATTCATACAACCCTGCATTGGTTTTGAATGATGTCTTCCATTCATCACTTTCTCTCATGCGAATTTGATGATAACTTCTTTTCAAATCAATCTTTGAAAAACACCTTGCTCCACTCAAGCAATCCATTAGATCATCCATCCTTGGCAATGGAAATCTGTACCTGATGGTTATCTTGTTAATCTCCCTTAAGTCAGTACACATCCTCCATCCTCCATCTTTCTTCGGACTGAGTACTGTTGGAACAACACACAGAATCAAGCCTTCCCTGACTAAACCTTTGTCCAACAACTCCTAGACTTGCCTTTTAACTTCTTCATTCTCTTGCGACGTCAATCTGTACGCGGCTTTGTTTGGCAAACTCTCTCCTGGTATGAGATCAATATGATGAGTCACACTTCTGATCGGTGGCAACGAATGAGGTAATTCATCCACTATTATATCAACGAACTCTTCAAGCAGTTCCTAAATCTTTACTGGTAAATCATCCACCCTTGTGCTAGTCAGAACAATTCGTGGATTTATGACCACAATGAACTATGGATCCTCCTTCTTCTTAACCTCTGTAAGAGGTTCCTTCCCACTCATGAGAAGCACTGTGTTTCTTACTTCCGGCTTCACCTCCTTATACTTGATTGGAAGCAACATATGTGTCCTCCCATTCTTCTCCAGGGTGTATGTGTTCATTCTCCCATCACGAATCACATTCCTATCATATTACCATGGTCTACCTAGCAATAGATGACAAACATCCATAGGAATGACATCACATAATATTTTATCATTATATCCTCCTATCTTGAATTCAACTAAACATTGTTTAGTGACAGTTACCTCATGTCCTTTTTGTAGCCACGAAACTTTGTATCGACTTGGATGATCAGTCATCTCCAGCTCCAGGTTCTCTACCATCTATGTAAAAATGAGATTATTCATGCTACCACTGTCTACAATGACCTTGCATACCCTATCCTTGTTCTTGCAAGCAGTCTTGAAAATTCTGGTCCTTTCGACTGAACTCTCCACCTCCTTCTCGGGTGTCAAAAGGACTTTTCGATTCATCAACGATCTTCCGCCTTCAACGTCTTCTACCTCAACAACCTGCCTCTGTGCCTCGGCGATGTAAGCTTCTCCAATATCCTTCTTTTTATCTAGACACTCATAAGAATTGTGCCCATTCTTTCCACATTTGAAGCATGTTATTACTCCACCTCTTTCTCTTCCTCTACCTCTAGTACGAGGAAAAGTGTTATTATCAGCATAATCTCCTCTCTGCTCAGTATGTTGTCCTCGTTGTTCAGCATATTTCCCTCGCTGTGAGGTTCCACCCCTCTCAGTTCGAATCTAAGGTTTCTTGCAGTCCTCCTTGGGCTTCTGGTATTTGTCCTCGGCAACTCACTTGCCTTTGGGTTGACTTCTGCCTCGGCCTCTTTGACTCTGCTTTCAGCTCAGCTTCTCTTCTGCTTTCAAAGCCATCTGATAAGCATATTCCACCGTTCAGATGGTTACCATGATCATCTCATCCTAGATATCATATATTAGGCCATTCATATATCTGGTAACTTTTTCATCATCGCTCTCCTGATGACCTGTCCTGATGTTCAATTTATAGAATTCCTTAGTGTATTCTTTCACTGTCATCAGCTTCTGTCTCAGGTTCTGCATCCTCCTGAACAGATTAATTTGATAATCCCTGGGGATGAATTTCACTTTCAGTTTCGCGATCATTCTATCCCAGCTTTTGATCTTCTGCTTGCCCTTGCAGCATCTGTCATCTTGTAGTTCATCCCACCACAATGTTGCATGTCCCTTCAATCTAGTGACAACATGATTGACTTTCTTGTCTTCTTCGACATCTTCGTAGTCAAAGTGTGTGTCTAGGGATCTAATATAGTCTAGAAGCTCCTCTGCATCCAAGTTTCCCTCATAAACTGGAATGTCCATTTTCTCTCTTGCACCCATCCTTGCAATAGCTCTGATCAACACTCGTTTGATGCATCTTCGGCTGCAACTTCTTCCTTGCGCTCAGCCTCATCTTCACTTTCAGAATCACTCAGATCCCCCGCACTTACTGTGCGTCTTTGCGTTGTCTCCATTTATTTGAGTCTAGCTCGTAGATCACGCATCTCTCTCTCCATAGCGGTATCCATCATCTGCCTTCCTCTTCTCCGTGACATTTCCCTCTCCTTTGGATTAGGTGATTGCATGTCCCTTCTCTTGGGCGGCATGGTGAATTTATTCTCTGCTACAGAAAGAAAAGAACATTTTTGTGCTCTGATACCAAACTGATGGCGATGCCCACGACCTCACAACCCGTAGGTCAGAAGGTTGGCGTGCACACAAGATCTTTCCTTTCACACAGCCCGAAGAACTCCAAACAGTTCTTCTATTTCCCTATCGGGAAATCTGCACCCACAACAATCCTCATGGGATCCCCTCTTTGAACTTAGGAGATCGGAATTCACGACTTCGCGAATCCAATGGCCTAGCATAGGTATTTCAAATTCCCAAAACCCGACACCCAGTCAACGCTAACCTTTTCCTATCGAGGTTTTCCCGATTGCGATTTCGGCACTCGCGATGTCGAACAACTTGTTTTACCGACCCCCGAATCTCGATATGTCAAAACTCTGACTCACGTGCAAGTTTTACTTTTTAACACCCCGTCATCTCATCGGCATTTTGGACTTCGCTATATCACGAATCCTAATGCAATTATTTCGGGACTTCTTACCACAAAACCCCGATGTGGAGTGCCACCTATCCACCTCACTGACTCCTGTGGTCCCACACTGTTCTCGTACCCGTCAAGATATCGCATTTCACAATTTCGCGATTCCTGTTGCTATGTTTACGGATTTCCACCCCACGAAACCCCGATATGAGATTCACGAGTAGATCCAATGGCCCTTGTGGCTCGGATCAATGGTCCTGTCCCTCCTTAGATTTGAACCCTTTGGGAATACTCGGCGTATCTCCCCTGCTTCTCTGTGAGATCTAACGGCTCACGAAGATTCGCGAATTCTCCTCGGAGAATACCGACCGTCCGTTCCTCCTGATGAAAATCTGCGAAATGACTAAGTGTTCGTCCGTGGAACTCGTCCACCTGCATGCAAACTTACAACGCTTCTTACAAACTTCAAGTCACGGTTCCCTGCACTGTCCTTCCACAACTTTGAAGGCCTTATCCTTCCTGAGCTTTGTTATAACTCTGTGTCTTAGGAAAGACTCTTGCGTGCACTCCTTGTGGCAACCTTCAGACACTTCTATGTGTTGAATCTTCGACTGTGTGCACACCTGCAGCAGCAGTCTCTCAACACTTCACTCAAGTTCGCAACCTTGAGACTTTGCTTGGCCTGCGCACTCCTTGCACGGCTCTTGTGCCTAACTGCACTTTTGAGGAAATGAGAACAAGAGTAAAACTATTTGAGCTTCAGAGACGCAACCCTGAATTCTTGTCGACGCACTCCTTGCGGACACTTCGACTGCACTCCTTGCAGGAATTCTTACTCAGATAGAGAAACAATTGAAACTCATTCCATTATCCTTTCAGACTTCAACCTCAAAGCATGAAATCATATACATAGAATATAAAGAAAATGTATAAAAGGAAGCAAACATTCATGAGCATATCATTTAGCATCAATATACAAAGAACAAACACAAAACCATGAATTTGAATCAACCTCTTACTATTAATCAAAATATCTCTACATGGGTGTTCTTACATAGCTCTCTGCATGCTCTTGCTCCAATGCCTCTTCTTCAATAATGTTACAATACACAATGAGGGTGTCTATATCCCGTTTCCCTCTTGCGCTCTAAAACTGTCTAATCTAGAATTAAATTCTATCTACCTGCATTAACTACTTTAAATTCCTTCTACCTATTAAGGACGAGAGCAAACCACTCAAGGTCCATTTACATCATACAAGTGCGCTTCTTCTTAATGGCTTCATTTAATATTTGTGCAACAACTTCAAGGCAATTTCAAAATTTGGGTTGGCGCTTGTCCAACTGTCTTTTGGCTTCCGCGCTGGCTCGTTTGATGTTGGCGATGCTCATGCATCAGTATGCTGCAAATAAAAATTGTGTCATGTCCCTCATGGGCCCACTTGGTCTATTTCTACTCTTCATATTCCATAAATCCATGAAGGACATGGATGAGGGGAAATCGTCTCCTAGTCTCCTGTACTCCTCTAAATATTCCCGATAGGGCTCATCGTGCTCAACCTACATTAATGGACCTGCGGCCTCATTCCCCAAAAATTGAAGCATAGTGGGTCTGGGATATTTGGTGTGCAAGTGGGGGTGGCTCTACATGGTAGTGTGTGAGTGGCTACCTCCTCCAATGAATTCCCCATCACCATTTTGGTTCTTTTTCGTTTTTCCCTCCAATGAATTCTTAGCAAACTGCCCCATGAGTTCCATCATGGATTTTTTATCGTTGGCCAAGTCATTCAAGATATTGAAAAAACTATTGAGAGGAAACACCATCTATCACACCTAAGGGAAAGGTAACTATGGGGGAAGAAGATGATACCAGGATCAACAGTTTTTTCAATATCTTGAATGACTTGGCCAACGATCAAAAAGACATGATGGAACTCATGGGGCAGTTGACCCATCGCCATAGAGGCTCCATTAGCCCCTCAACAAACAAAAAAACTAGATGACCCTCTGAAATGTATGATACCATCACAGTGACCCTCTGAATCTCAGATATATAGGTCTTTGGGATACATATCTGTTTGAGCTAAGCCAACTCTCTAAAGTGAAGCTAAGGGTCCTTCTAGTCAAATCTCTCAATGAGTCTCTGTGTGAAGTCCAGGTAGGAGGTAACCTCGACATGTCCCAAACTGACTAACGCATGGTACCACCACTCATGGGCCTCATTATCCAAGTGTAAGGTGGCATATTTAATGGCATTTGTCTCTGTCATCTGGTGCAGCTGGAACTAAGTGTCAAGCTTCAGCACCCATGATCTAGCGAAGAATTTAGAGCCTCCGTCAAAGTTGTGAATAGTGAATTTCCCAATGGTACGCTACAACTAAAAATTGTGTCATGGCCCTCATGGGCCCTCTCGGTCTGTTTCTACTCTTCATATTGCATAAATTTGCGAAGGACATGGCTGAGCGAAAATCATCACCTAGTCTCCTGTACTCCTCTAAATATTCCCTATAGGGCTCATCGTGCTCAACCTGCGTCAATGGACCTACAACCTCATTCCCCAAAAATTGAATCATAGTGGGTCTCGGAGATTTGTTGTGCAAGTGGGGGTGGCTCTACATGGTAGTGCGTGAGTGGATGCCTTCTCTAACGAATTTCCCATCACCATTTTGGTTCTTCTTCATTTTTCCCTCCAACGAATTCTTAGCAAACTTCCCCATGATTTCCATCATGTTCTTTTTATCGTTGGCCAAGTCATTCAAGATATTGAAAAAACTGTTGATCCTGGTATCATCTTCTTCCCCCATAGTTCCCTTTCCCTTAGGTGTGATAGATGGTGTTGCCTCTCCTGTCTCTTCTTCTCTAACCACTTCTTCTTCTTCCCACCGAGGGGGATCTAGGGTTCTTCCCCTACCTCTCTGGTAGGTAATGTTCTACTCATGTTCTGGTATCATAAATATTATTTTAAATGCCCCTTAGAGCCCACAGTTGTAGATGAACATGCTATGATACCATTGTAAGTTTCCGAATTGAATTTTCTCCAAAATTTCTATATTTTTAATTGTGGCTTTCGTCAAACACTTCAAGAACAAACTATGAAGCAACAGTTATGATACCTCTGTAAAATTTCTTTGAATGATATTTGTATTTCCCCCCAAGGCTGAAGTGGTTTACTTTAGTTGGAGGTTCACGTATTAGCAGAATAGTGTGTAAGTGATGTCATATCATGAAACAAATTGGTTATTTAATAGCATGGGTACATATTAGACAATAACACTGCCNTTTTTCCCTCCAACGAATTCTTAGCAAACTTCCCCATGATTTCCATCATGTTCTTTTTATCGTTGGCCAAGTCATTCAAGATATTGAAAAAACTGTTGATCCTGGTATCATCTTCTTCCCCCATAGTTCCCTTTCCCTTAGGTGTGATAGATGGTGTTGCCTCTCCTGTCTCTTCTTCTCTAACCACTTCTTCTTCTTCCCACCGAGGGGGATCTAGGGTTCTTCCCCTACCTCTCTGGTAGGTAATGTTCTACTCATGTTCTGGTATCATAAATATTATTTTAAATGCCCCTTAGAGCCCACAGTTGTAGATGAACATGCTATGATACCATTGTAAGTTTCCGAATTGAATTTTCTCCAAAATTTCTATATTTTTAATTGTGGCTTTCGTCAAACACTTCAAGAACAAACTATGAAGCAACAGTTATGATACCTCTGTAAAATTTCTTTGAATGATATTTGTATTTCCCCCCAAGGCTGAAGTGGTTTACTTTAGTTGGAGGTTCACGTATTAGCAGAATAGTGTGTAAGTGATGTCATATCATGAAACAAATTGGTTATTTAATAGCATGGGTACATATTAGACAATAACACTGCCGAGAACAATTGTTGCCTTTAGTTATTCATCTAGATTATTTTCGGCACGAAATGAGAGGGGATATATAATAAATAAATTCAGAGAGATATCGCAAATATTCAATAATATAACACAAATGTATTAGAGATGCAAGCATAAACAAAGATATACAGTAATACACAATTTCTATTAATGAAAGAAATGTAGAGAGACTGTAAAAGTATAGAGTGAAAGACTCGCTAGAATGGTGGCAGCTTATCTCTGAGAAGAGATGTGATGAATGCACCCATTCACAAGAAGATGATTACAATGAGGCTTTAAAGGCATTTTTACATTAAATAGGAATGTAAAAAACACTAGACATACAAAAACCTAACCCTAGGAGATGAAGCACCAAAAGTCATGTGGGCCCCGCTTGGGTAAGTTAGTACATTAACTTCCCGGAGTCGTAACTTTTGCATACAATATCCGTTTTTGGCATATGATATCCCGTTGGAAAGGTATCTTGGACGAGATTCATTTTGGGGCCTCAATTATTCCTTTGGATATCAATAAATTGGGTCAATCCTGAAAACCCTTCATTCAGTCCCTCAAAATGGCCCCGAAAGTTAAAAACGGCTAAAAGTAGTAAATTGCCAAAATTGTCAGAAAATTATTTTGAGCCAGTTGAAAAAGGTGGTTAGCCACCAATATCCACCTATATCAATCCTACATCCTTAGGAATAAATTTTCTCCATTGCATTGAGTGCTCGGATGAGAGGAAAAAGCATTTGGTGAATCTGAATCTTGGTGAGTTGGTTGCCTTGCTAGAGCTGTCACGCTACTCAGTTTGTGGAAGTTTTTCACGAACCTATTGAGGCTAAATTTGTTCAACAAGTCGAGATACATCAGAGGATGGTGTGTAGAAGGAATATTTGGGCTTTGTTGCAGCTTTGTTGACCTGCTTCTATTGGATAGAACGTGCTTGAGGTGAGGCTGTAGTGGTTGCAGTGTCCTTCTGTTCTTCTTTTGAATAGATTGTAAAGAAGCTAAATTTTGCAGTATGAGATACTACCTTGTGGTACTTTTTAGAAGGAACAATAGTCGAAACTACCTCTCGTATTCTGTAGAAATGACCCCCCAAAAGAACAATGACACTACGGGGTTGAGACTCATAACAACATGGCACTTCCACATATATGGTTGGACCAAGAGAACATCATAAACATCCGGTGGGGAAACATCACATAATACCTCATCTTTGAAGGGCTGAATGTCATATGACAATCGACATTGCTGGCTGACACAAAGATCTCGTCCTTGGCAAGGACACCCTATGTTGTACGGCTGCGGGTGTGGTTTTGTCAACAATCCCAATTGTTTGACGACCTCTACTGAGATGAGGCTCTTCTAGCTTTCGTTATCAACAATAAAATGCAACGGGGTCCCCTTCACTCTCATTTATAATTTTTTTATACTTCATAAATTTAAAATTAAAATAAATCTATAATAATATAATCAATACAATATATTAAAATATATTTCATATTTTTTAAATATATAATATTTATTAATATCTTTTACTTTATTTTATATATAATTCAAGTCTTCAAAAGTGAGACCTTTTAATTCTTAAACATATACCCATTTGCAAAGATTTACAAAGACTTACAAAGCAAATCATGCTAAATATATATCCATTTTCAAAGATTTACAAAAACCTATTGAGCAAACCACCTTAACAAACAAAACATCATTTTCAAAGATTTACAAAGACTTACAAAACAAACGTGAAACCCAACTTGAGAAATCTTTTATGTTTTCTTCCCAAATTATTTTTCCTAAATAGTTAATGTTTCATGCAAATCATTTATACTGTGTGTGCAAATGATGTTTAGGGTAACTTAATGTAATCCCTTGTTTTTATATCCTAAAATACTATATTCACATGAAACATTTTTTATTTTTATATCATAAAATACTATATTCACACGAAACATTTCTGTTGTGTGCAAAAGAATGTTCATTATAAGATTTTGGAGTTCCCTAATTTTTTATATCATGCAACATTGTACTACATGTGGTTAGCACAAAAACTTAATTTTTTGATGAAGTGAAATTATGATTTTATTTGTTTATTTAAAAAAAAATCAACGCATTTGGACCCTAAAAAAATAATAATTCCCCGGGCTCAGTGAAAAAGTTGGGTAAGAATTTTAAAAACGGAATTTCTGTGCTTATTAAGTTTCTCTTCGAAGAAGCTTTGCTGATTTTTTTCGAGTTTTGATTGATCGCGATTAGTGCTGAATCGGCGTTTAGTTTTAGATCGTCTCTTATCGAATGTGATTTTAACAAGTGCAGTGGCAAGGGTGGGATAGCCATTTGAACAAATGCGGCGGCAGAGGTGGGATAATCCATCGCTGCATGGAGTCTACACTATCAATCTTTGCAAGCTTGTAGTACTTGAAAGGCCGATTCTCATAAGAATGAATGTTCAACAGCTTGTTCTGATAGCAATGGTTCAATTATCAATCCTGTAGGACTTGATTAATGGGTTTGAGGATAGAAAACTTATGAGACGTTTAAGAGCTTCAAATGGCATCATGCCTAGGCAATTGGGTGGTTTGGGTGGTTTATGGATCTCACATACAACCAAAACTTATTTGAAACCAATTAAGTGGTTTAGAAAGTATTGGGGTGGGAAGATTCTTAGTATTATGGTTAACGTTAAAGAATTTCACATATTGAATTTTGATATAAAAGAAAAGAACATCTAAATTCCTTTCATAGGAATTTCATGAGGAGGATGTGAAACCAATTTAAATTAAAATAGAGTTTTTAGTTTCTTCATCATTTTTTTTTTTAATAAAAGCATGAAAAAAGTACATTGTTCTTTGCTTGTCATCTGTGTGTGTCATGTATCAGAGAACGTTGCCACCATGGTTGTAGCCATATATCATAAAATTTAACAAAACTGAAAAAAGTTGAAGTTGGTTCCTCATATGAAAAAGAGAGAAAAGCTAGAAATTTGGCAAACTCGGGCTTCCATCACTGCCATAGGTGAAGAGGAACCTTTGTTCGTAGGTCAGACAAGGAGTTTTCTTTGGGACATCTGACAAGGCCTCGAACAGGAGGTTCATGCGTTGATTGAAAGTGCATTGATTATGAGTTTCATTCTCCATGCTTCACCGCATATCAAAGATCAGTTGCAGGTGGTCCTCCAAAAAGAAATGAGGATTGGGCATAGAATGCTCAATTGTCCCATCTGCATTCGGGAGAAAAGTTGTATCCATATCAAAATCCATCGGTGGAGTTTCTTCCATTTCCATCCGAGGGGTAGAGTTCCTGGCGATCCACTTTACGAGTGAGCTCGGGGGAATCTCTTCCTCCACGAAGCAACTTCCTTGCTCTAGAGGTCAGGCTAGGCTCGAGTGAGGCTTCTAATGGCTGCAGCTCAAGATGATGAATTTCTTCCTCCACCGGATAGCTTCCAGAATCATGCATAGTTTCATAAAGGGGTGGAGGGAACTTCTGGGCATGAGGGGAGGAAGGGGCAGTCTGAGTCCAAATTTGGCCACTTCTGGGGGAGCTGGTCGAAGGGGATAGATGTGAGGGGTCAGGGTAGCCCACACGATGAAGTTGTAATACAGTGGCCCTCTTTTGAGTTTTCCACGCTCTGTGGCATGTTTGAAGGATTGGAACGAATTTGGAGGAATGGAGGTGTAAACGAGGCTAGAGGATTCACGCTAGTAAGAAGGAGGCTGAGAGAGGTGACCAACAGTGGTAAGGAGGCCACAATAGAATGTCCACAACAGGAATACATAGAAGAAGAACCAGAGTGTTGAATGATGGAGTGCCTAGGGGCTCTTACCTTCATAGAGGCTGGTTGAATGCTAGTGGGAGGCGTCATGAAAGCCGAAGTGACCGACGAGTACCCTGCTGGTTCGCATGAAGAGTCATTAACTTCCTAGAGGTAGAACAACGTACTACCATTAGTGGGAGGCCCCATGAAAGCCGAAGTGACAGACAAGTACCCTGCTTGGTTCGCATGAAGAGTCATTAACTTCCTAGAGGTAGAGCAACGTACTACCATTACTACAGTGTTAAATCATGCCATTCAAATGGGATGAGGGTATGGACGATGTCTGGGAGTAATAACTCCCTCTGCATGTATGCCAAGAGTCTTTCTCTCGCAGCTGTCACCCCATGCGGGGATGTTAAACTTTCCCCTTATTCATTCAAGTGATATTATAGATTTTAGTAGATATAAATTAAGGTGGTAGTTAGTCATTACATCTAAATTGTTAATTTTTTTTGTATTTTATTAATGCTAAATTAAAATGACTTTAATTCTTTATNTTATATTTTTAATCAACTTAAAATTATAATAAATTTATTAATATAATAATCTTAAATTAAAATAAAACTAATTCTTCTTTTTTTTTAATAAATAGGAAATTATAATAATTTATATTAAGATATTTTTAATTTTTTATTATAAAAAATTACTTTATAACTTTTTATAAATAAATATAATAATATTAAGTTAAAATAAATCTAATTCTTCTTATTTTATTAATAAATAGGAAATTATAATAATTTATATTAATATATTTTAAATTTTTTATTATAAAAAATTAGTTTATAATCTTTTATAAAGAAATAGATTATATAAATGTCTTTGTTTTAAAAAGAAATTTACTAGTTGTTGTTAAGCAATACAATTGAATGTTGGTATTATAGAAATGTAAAACTTCCATCATTTTGACTTTTCTTTGTTACAAGTTATAGTGGATATGATATTTTGTATAACTTTTCTAAATATTTTGAAACTTTTTTATAATTTTCCTAAATATTTTAACTTGATATTTTTTATAACTTTTATAAATATTTTGAAATTATTTTATTATTTTTTAAAATATCTTAGCTTAATATTTCGTGAAATAGATTTTTTTTTGGATTTTTGGAATTTGTAAACAAATGAAATACATTGTCAAGTGTGAACTGCAATTAGGATTTCAATAAAAATAATTAGTTAAAGAATTTGATTGGTAACATATTTTTTTTGGATTTTTGAAATTTGTAAACAACTTGGAATGATATATTGGAAAAATAGAAAAAAAAAACACTAAAATTAATTTTTTTAGTAAGAAACATCATAAAAAAGAAGAAGAAAATGAGAGTGTGTAGACACCTACCTGGAGAGGAATTGATAATTAGATCCATTGCAAGTAAGTTGTCAATCTGTCAATCTCTGCGTGTGAATGAAAGGCCTTGTGTTAGACTCAT